>UCOL01001958.1:0-30181 GCA_900474335.1 Ormyrus nitidulus
ACCGCATAACCTATGCGGTTTTTGCACCCGGATCTATGAGATTTTATTAGTTTTTATAAGATCGTTTCAATAGGGATTGACTCAAATAAATGAAAGAAATCAAGGATTTTACAATTATTTTGCTTATTTATAATTAAAAATACCTTTAAAATTCCAAATTCTTAAAAACATTCAAATTTTTTTAAAAATATGTAGTCTAGTTAAAACGTAAATGACTACAAAAATGTAAATAAAATTCAATACATACTCTTTTCAAGATTTCTCGAATATCCTCCAATCAAGATT
This sequence comes from Ormyrus nitidulus, assembly GCA_900474335.1. NCBI lineage: Eukaryota > Metazoa > Arthropoda > Insecta > Hymenoptera > Ormyridae > Ormyrus > Ormyrus nitidulus. The sequence continues at coordinate 286 of UCOL01001958.1, forward strand.
TACTTGCTTAACGTTTGACAATTCGCAAAAAGCTATTTATTCTTGCGATCACAGATCTGCTCTGGACGCTTGCTAGCGAACAAGTGGCAAGACAAAGAACTCTCTCTGTCTTTTGGTTTCGCAGTTGCCGCTGTAACAAATGACGATGCCGATGTTGGCAGTGTGTCAAATTTTTTCCGCCCGACTTGATATGTTCGAATTAATAAATAATTCCTAATTTGGCAGTTCTTTTTATAGTTCAACGTTTTCAAATTCATTAAAATCTCAAACGAACAATTTACGTCTTGTAGCACTTTAATACATTTGAGAATTAAATAGTGATTTCACGTTGTTGCGATCGATTGTGGTTGGTGGAAGTGATGCTGATGGGTCTTGAAAACACAAATTATAGTAAAAAAATTAGTAAGATCCACCATCTTATTGGTATACGTATAGTGCCAACTATTGAAAAAGCCCTCTACGAAAAAGTCCTATTCATATCTATTTAAAATTTTTAAAGCATCTAAATAATTGAGAAAAACTTTTAGTTTGAAAATTTGCTGGGACTTGACTATTTTTTATTAAATACCTACATGTGTTTCAGAACGCGTTTGTTAAAAAACTTATTAAATTTTTTTAGGTAATCAAATGAATTATTTAATAATATTCGTGATATAAAATACATTATTTACAACAAAAGAATGATTTTTAGTAATACCACGAGTAAGGGAAGGGCTTTCAGCGTACGACAGTTACGCTTTCGGTCTTTCGTCAATCCAGTCGCAGTCCTTAGTGCCCGCGCGAATACGCTCCCGATTACGGGTAAATTATGTTATACTTCATGTCACTGCTCTTAGTCAACGAGCATAATCTTTAATCTCAGCCGTCAGTTTATCATTTTGAACGTTCCTCCCGCTGTAGCGGCAAGCTCTCCAATCGAAACCTTAGCCCGCCACCTGTTTTCCTTAACTTCAAATTTAGCGAAAAATGATATTCCAATGTAAAAAATAATAATATGAAGACTAAATTATTTTTATTAAAATTTATTAGACACATGTATACTTACGTTACCTTATTTAAAATTCTATTTCCGAATCACAAAAATGTTTCTTCAACATTTTTTGCTTTTATTTAAACTTGATTTTTTTTATTATTCAAACAAAAATTACATTTATCATTTGGGAATTTAAAATATGTTCTCTGTTTAAAATTTCTTTTAAAGTATAAAGCATTTTATAAACATGGTCTGATATGAACATTCCATTTTCATTCATAAAATAAATACAAAGTATGAGAACGACAATAACTGCTACCTTTAGTACTTCTAAATGGATTTTTAATATTAATATATATCTTTTTAAAATCATAGGCTACATAATTAGTATTACTTATTGATTATAATAAAGTGTATAGTTAAATTTTAGTGTTTTTATTTTGGCGTTTCGTCTAAATAATATATTTTTTAATACGTGTAGTTAATTTTAGGAATTCAGGCAGATGTAAACCAAAAATTTTACTTTGACATTTTTTTAATTTTATTTAACGTTCTAGTATCGTAATCACTTCTAAATGATTGTCTTATATTCAAGCGCGTTCAAGTAGTATTCTCCTCAAATATTTTGCACCTTTTGAAGTTTACAATCTGTTTAGAAGCTCGTGAAAGTTGCGCGAGCGTATGAAAAATTTCTCCACCAAGGAAAACAATTTCTCCTGTTTCTGGTTCCACCAAACCAAACATTTGTAGTTTTGTTATGTTTCTCAAAATAAACAATATAAAAATTAGTTTTTATAAATATAAATAAAAAACATAATTGAAACATAAACCATAACATCAAAAATAATAACTAAAAGATACAAATTTTCTTTTAATCTTTTTTAGAAAATATTTGTGAATTTAATCTTCACAAAACTTTTGATACAGCCATTTTAGTATTTTGAATTTTTTTTATACTTTTTCTTACGTTATCTTATTATGAAGAATAAACTTAGGTAATATGTATTAATTAAACGCCATGGTCAATATCGCAAAGTGTTACTTCGGAAATTTAACAAACCGTGAAAAGTTAACAAAAATTTCGACGAGGACGACACGAATAAGACTTTTATGATAACTAAAGCGATTAACTTTGGCCTCGTCATTCCTGAAATTGTCCATCTCATCTTTAAAATTTAATTAAGAATTAACTTGACTACATAAGATCAATTCTAAAACTTAATTAATACGCTTACACGACAATTAAAGTAATCAAGTAGGTGCCGCTAATGTAAAAAAATCTCATTACGCGCATCGAAACATAGACGACATAATCTCCTTGCTCTGCAGTTGAGCCCGATTGTCAATGTTAGATGGTGCGAGCGGATACCAGAATCCCTCCATGAACGGGTAATGGGATGCAGCGTTCCTATCGGCAATCTGGCCGATCTCCTGCATCGTCTGACTCTCGTTCATAACCCATCTGATTTGAGCCATCTGTTTAAGCCTCTTGATGAAGATGGTCTTGATAAACTTATCGTCGGTCCTTCTGCTCGAAGACATTAACATAGCGTTGAGTAGTTGCGAGGGTCGGTCGACGACGTGTTGGTAGTCGCGAATAATTTCTCTGACACGGGCCTCCTCGTCCTTGGCGAATACCTGGAGGATGCGCTGCTTCACCGCCCTGTACATTGTATGGATCTCCTGCGGATGATGCACGGACGAGAGGATGATGTCCGCTATATGAGGCAAAATGCTGTAGTCCACGTTCGCCACCAGCACCGTGAACTTGTCACTTTCGTTTTTGATTCCATTTATGGTAAAAAATGCCTCCACCTGCACGAACCAGACTTCCGGATCGATCCGCCAAAAACGAGGAAACTTGCTCACCATGTACTGAGTGCACGGCACTGGATAGTTGTAGGGTAACGAAAAATTCATCCTTGCACCTGTGGCATTTTTATTTTGTAATTAATTTATAGCGCTGAGACTGGTTGTAAAGTTGAAAAAAAAACCGGCATTCCGCGCACAAGGGCAAGCAAACAAACATTTGGTTTCGTTCTCTTTTAAAGGTTAAAAAACATAATTTGAAAGTAAATGACTAAAAAAATGGAAATAAAATTCAACAATAACATTCTCTTTTCAATATTTTTCGAGTATCTTCGAATCAAGATTTACCTGATCAGCGAAAAGCACTGTACTTGCGGTCAGATATCTGCTCTGGAGGCACGTTGGCGACGAACTGGCACGACAAAGAACTCGCTCCGTCTCTCGTTTGGTTTAGCGGATTATACAGTTTATTGCATAGTTAGCCGCTGAAACAAGACGGCTTGCAGTGTTGTCAAATTTTTCCCGCCCGACTAGACATCACCAAGTTATTAAATAATTCACAATTTAGTACTAAAACGATTAACTTTTGTCTCGTTTATTCTTCAAATTGTGGAGCTCACCTTTGAAAAGCGTATATAATTTCAGAATTTATGTACTGGCTTACATTTTCCATCGTAAATTTATGAAACATTCAAATTAATTAAAAAATGCCTCTTTAACGTTCCACAGTTCGTTTTCGCGATGCTACTTAAAAATTGAAAATATTTGTTGGAAAATTTTTTAAAAACAATTTAGACAATTTTTACGAGTTTTATATTTTATAAATGCCCCTTTATTACATAAGAACAAGTTAGTCTAAAATTTAATTAATTACATTACATGAAAATCAAACTGATATAAATAAAGGCTGCTAATGTATAAAAAAACCTTATCTCAAACTTCTTACAATAGACGCGGAAATTTCCTTGCTCTCCACCTGAGCTAGGTGGTGATGGTGATTGGGTGTGAGCGGATCCCAGAATCCGTGCATGAACGGTGCCTGGCAGGCAGCTATGCTATCGGCAATCTTTCCGATCTCCTCGATCGACTGGCCCTCATTGAACTTGTCTTCGTAAAACCGATGAATCCTCCCAAAGAAGAGGCTCTTGATGCGCTGCTCGTCGACCCTTCCGTTCGAAGTCGCTACCATAGCCTTAAGCAGCTGCGAGGGTCGCTCGACGACGTGGATACTGTCGCGAATCAGCTCCCTGAGACGGGTCTCCTCGTCCTTGCCGAACACCTCGAGGATGCGCTTCTTCACCGTCTCGTACATGTTATTGTTGTAAGTACGCAAGGATGTGTAGATGATGTCCTCGATGTACGGCAGAACGCAGTGGTCGACGCTCGCCACCAGCAACGTGAACATGTCGCGTTCATCGTCGATCCCATTTATAGTAAAAAATGCCTCCACCTGCACGAACCAAATTTCTGGATCGATCCGCCAAAAGCGAGGAAACTTGTTCAACTGCAGGTATTTATGGTAAATCCTGCTAGGCTCCTGGAATTGCAGCTTGGGAAGATCCATCCTTGTACGCTTGTACCTGTGGCATATTTTTTTTTTTTTTTTTTTTTTTATAATTAATTTACCATTCGCTTATATTAGAAAACAATCTTTTGCCAAGTTGTGAACCTTTCAAATTTTTAATATGACAGTTATTTTCTTTATTTTGTGAAAAATTAATTTTTTTAAAACTTATTGTAACTAATCCAGATCATATGTTAAAAAAAAGAATTCAAGATTAAAATTTTCTAATCTTTCGTGACATCATTTTAATTGACTCAAATAAATGAAAGAAACGAGTTTTACAGTTATTTTGCAATTATATTCAAAAAGTAATGACTAAAAAAATGTAATTAAAATTCCTGTAAGATTTACCTGATAATCCGCGAAAAGCACTTTACACTTGCGATCAGAGATCTGCTCTGGAAGCTGGCTGCCGAACAACTGACAAGCAAAGAACGCGTTCCGTCTTTTGGTTTAGCGGATTACAGTTGCTGCTGAAACAAAAGACGATGGCGATGTTTGCAGTGTTATCAATTTTTGTTGCGATCCTTTTGCAATCCGTAGTTTCAAACACAACGTAGTATAGTAAACTAAAATTACTATACACATTACACATAATGCAAACTGTTGAAAAGGCCCTCTACGATAAAGTTCTATTCAAATTTCTAAAGCCTAATTCAAATTCTAAAGTCTATTTCAAATTTTTAAAGCATCTAAATAATTAAGAAAAACTTTTAATTTAAAAATTTGCTGGCACTTCCATAATTTTTATTAAATACCTAAATGTGTTTTAGAATGCGTTTGCTAAAAAATTTATTAAAATTTTTGTAAGTAAAATTACATTAAAATATGTGTTCTTCCATTTTTCTGGGTAATCAAATGAATTATTTAATAATACTCGTGATATAAAATACATTATTATTTACAACGAAAAAAATGATTATTAGGAATTCTTTAAAGAAAGACGAGTAGGTAAGTATTATTGAAAAGATTTATTTTAGCTTTAGTTTTTAATCAATGCTAATTATAACTAATAAAAGAATAGAAAAATATTTACAATGTATGAAACTATACCTACATACTGGACAAGTAAAACATTCCAACAAATTTAATTAGATCTTGATTTAGTGGTGACACTGGTGACTGAGTTATGAATTGTATATATACATACTTTTTATTTTATTGTTCCTTTCAGTCAACTGGGAGAAAGAAGGGGTTGCACCGTCGCACGGCGAGAACTTTTCGCGCGTACCTACCGTTCAGTCTTACGGACTCTTTATTATTGTCAATTACAAGAATTGTTGGAAAAAAGTTTGCTTTGATTAAATTACCTAGTGTTAAAAGTTTGTTTCTGTACAAGTAAAAAAAAATTTTAAAGTCTTACAGTTACTGTACCTGAGATATTATACGCATAATAACCAATATCATTCTTGTTACTGTATCTGTTGCCATTTATTTTCGACTGCCCGAATCCCGTATAAGTAAAAAATTTTCAGTAAAAAATAATAACGGCTAAATTAAAAAATATATTATCTCCGGAATTATATTCGATATTGCAATTTTGATATCGCTCCTGCATAACCGACGTCCGATAACCAGCCGCTACTCAACCGATATGCATCTTTAAAAAACCGTCAGCTGGCTCAGCGCGCACACAGACACACGTGCGCGAATAGTCACCAGTGAAAAATTCTTTTCCGCACATTTCCACCGTTTCACGCTCGGCACTTGCGCTCTCGTTTTTCCTCGCGCCGCTGGCGTCAGTCTTGTGTGTGTATGCTCTGTCAAGTCAAGGTCCCTACGAAGAGAGCAGCAGGGCGACTCAGCGCTCCAAAGATTTCGAGCAGTCCGAGGCAAAAATCGCTCACCTCGTAGAATTCTGCTACTCGGCTTCTAAGGTAAGCTATCTCTTTTTATAACGCACTGGTGCACGCACACACGCCTGTCGGTTATTCGTAACCTCTTTTTTATCTCCGCTATCTCCATCTCTCTCTCTCCGCCTGAGGCGTGTGTGTATATCTGTTTCTTTTTTCTCCGTCTGGTGTCTGGTAGAGCATGTTTGTTTAATGCTATAAGTTTTTTCATAACTGTAGGGGTCCTTTTGAATTTTCTCACCGTTGGGTTTTTTGGAGTCTGGTAACTGCTCTTTGGCAGATTGAGATTTTGATAGTTCTGGTTTCGATTGGAACTTCTATCTAGAACAGAACATCTGGTAGACCATGAGCTTGGGTTCAAAAGGTGAGTTTAAGTTGAAGTTGCTGTTGTACTTATACAGTATTTATTTATCTACCTTTGGGCAATTTCTTCTTTGTTTTGTATACTTATCAATTATGTAAGGTAATTGATATCATTTAGACAACAGTTACTTTGTCAGTGTTCAAACACCAGTTTCTTTAATGTACAAAATAAATTCTGAATAACTATTCAAATAGTTTTAAATGAATATAAATAATGAAAGTTTGTAAATCTTTTTTGTAGAAACTACCACTAGTGCATCTACCAAAATGTCGAAGAAGGGTGAGGAAACGTCTAATGCCAACAACACTTGTGTTGTCTGTTACAAGAATGTGGAATATTATAGCATTGGAATGTGTGAACATCCTGTATGTTATGAATGCAGTACTCGAATGCGAGTATTATGCCAACAAAATGAATGTCCAATTTGCAGACAAGAATTACCAAAGGTTGTGTTCACAAAAGAGATCAAACCTTTTAGATTCCTTAAAAAAGGAGATTTATTAGATACAAAGTATAATATTTACTTTGATACTCCAGAAGTTCAGATGAAATTTATGAAACTGTTGGCTTGCACCTGCAATATTTGCAATGATAATCAAGTGTTTAGTTCATTTAATGGTCTTAAAGAACACATGAAAAGAAAACATGACCTTCATTATTGTGATCTTTGTGTGGAAAATTTGAAGGTAATTTAAAAAATTCTGTATTTTGTTTAAAATTATTTTTTTAAACCAGCTATTTTTACTTAAATACTTCAACCAAATCAGTCAAATGATAAGAAACAATATAATATGATATTGATAAAAAAACCTTATATACCCTATGTTCTTTTCCAGATCTTCTCTCAGGAGCGACGTTGCTACACAAAAACCGAACTCGCCCGGCACTCGAGAAAGGGCGACGTAAACGACAAGAGCCATAAGGGTCACCCCCTGTGCCAGTTCTGTAATCAGCGCTACATGGACAATGATGAGTTATACCGGCACCTACGACGCGAACACCTCTTCTGCCACTTCTGCGATGCGGATGGCCTGCATCAATACTACCAGTCTTACGAATTCCTGCGAGAACACTTCCGCAAGGATCACTACCTCTGCGAGGAGGGTGACTGCGCCCAGGAGCATCTCACGAGCGTCTTCCGCTCGGAAATCGATCTCAAGGTTCATAAGGGCATCGAACACAGCAAGACGCTGGGAAAAGCTGCGGCTAAGCAGGCGAGGACGCTTGAACTCGAGTTTACACTCACCCCTAGAGATATGAGACATAGGAGAAATCCGCCTGGTTGGTATTTGCTTTTGTAAACTTTCAATTCTCATTGTAGCAAAATTTAATTTTCTAATTCACTGTTTAAATTATTTTAACAAATGAATTTCTTGTCAGAATTAAAATCACAATTCTGATAATAGGTATCAGATAATACATCCTAATCAACAGTCAAATAAATATTTAACCAATAACAGAATCATTGTATTTTTTTACAAAGTTAAAATGATAAATTTAACTAAATTGACTTTTTTTACTGGGTCATTGATTATAACATTACTATTAAATTAATATTTAAATTTTTTCGTAAAAATAGATTTTTTAACATTTTTTTCATTTCAAGGTCCAAGCTCCTCTCGTAACCACCAACACCAGCGTCCAGAGTCGCCTCCCCAACCGGAAGAGCCGGTTTTCGTTCGTCAGCCACTCGTCGACGTACAGAGTACCCAGGAGTTCCCCTCGCTCGGTAACGCAGCACCTTGCATAATGCCCGCTGCTGTGGGCAAAATGAAGCGCGGTAATCTGACGATACGAGGTACCTTGCGCCAAGGCAACTACGACGAGAACTTCCCTGCCTTGGGGCCCGAGTCTTCTACACCGACCACAAGCTCGTCTAGCAGCAACGGACCGAGCCTTTCGAAAACACTAAACTTCAGCGTATCGAGTTCGAACAAAACGAACTCGATAAACGGTAGACAGCAAAGCTCTGCTCCTAATTTATCCATTCATGTGAATCACAGGTAATCACCCGTTACACATATTTAGTCTTCTTTTTTAAGCTTGCATTTATCTTATTTAAAATCTGTTTATAAATTTTGCGATTTTTAATCACAATATATATGTAAGCAGATTTAATGAGATTTTAAAATTTTAACACTTTATACTTTCTTTTTGCTCATAAAAATAATTATAGGCCAAACGGTACGGTCACTACGAGATTGTCAGGACCGAATTTGCGAATCAATCCCGGTTCTTCCACGGACTTCCCAGCTTTAGGTCGACAGGGTTCTTCGGAACCGGCAACAACAACATCACAAAACCAGTCATCCTCTTCCTGGACGAAGATCACTTGCGTCAAACCAGCAGCTACACCCCGAAGCAAAAAGGTTGCACCTCCACCACTTCCTCCGTCGCCACCACTCATAAACTCAGGTCAGGATTTCCCGAGCCTCTCCAAACCGTCCAAGGCCAAGAAGACCAACGAATCTACAAGTTCCTCCTCATGGGTCCAGGTGCGTTAGCTAAAAACGCATTTCTCATAGTAATTATATTGATTTTATTTATAATATCACAAGAATCTTTTATAAAAATAATCTTGTGTAGGTTCAACCGTCTAAATCGAATAACTCATCCGCCCCAACGACAGATGCGACAAAAGGGAAAGCCAAAAAGAAAAAGATGAAACAACAGCAACAACAGCAAGCAACCTCCATTAGCGTTAGTAGCAGTAATAACGGCAACTCCTCAAGCAACGAATCAAGTTCCTCCACAAAACCCGAAACCAAGAAACCTGGAACCAAGAAGGAGAAAAACAAAGTCAAACAACAAATCCAATCAAACGGTTCTGATTATACGGACATTACAGAGTCTGCAGCTACTCCAAAATTAACAGAGCGGAAGCGTTCCGAATTTAGGATTGACAACCTGAATACAAACAACAACAATAATATCGATAATCATTCGTAAGTCTAAAGAAAATAAAAAAAGAATTTGTTAAATTAACAAATTCATAATTTTGTTATTAATAGTGATTGTGGAGTTGTCATGTTTAATTGAATTTGTTCATTTCTGCACTTCTCTAAAATTCATAGTAGAAAAAATGAAAAATGAAAACTAAAGTATATGAAAATATTAAAGATATTATGTTTCTTTAGATAAAAAAAACGGACTGTTTTTATACTCTACCCTTAGTAGTCTTAATAAATTATTAACTTTTTGCTTATTTATTCTCTAGAAGATTATCAGTAAATAAATGCTTTGTATGATAGGTTCGAATCACCAAAAGCCAGTAAACAGGAGCTCACAAACAACTTCGAGGACTTTCCAGCATTAGGTCACTCCGGTTTTAAACCACCAGGATTATCCAGTCCACCACCGGGATTCACTGCTCCGACAGTAGTGGCTCCTCCTCCGGGTTTTCTTAATAGATTAAACGGTCTCACTTTCCACAACAGCTCGGGCGAAAGCTACACTATCATACCTGATGAAGTAGATAAACCGACATACCTTCCGGCAGCCGACTTTAATAAGCGCAATCAAAATCTTATCGCTGAATTTTCAAAGTGTTTCGGCAAAGAAGACAGCGATCAGTTTACTGCCTTTCATTATCTCAGCTACCTATTCCGGACTGGAGTCTGCGATGCTGAAGAATATTACAAGTAAGATATCTTGCTTTTATGATTAAATTAAAATTTAATATTAATACATTACATAAATACTAGAAATAAAACGAAATAAAATCACAGTCACAAAAATGTGCAATTCACCATAGAAAGTTCAAATTGATTATATTCATCAATTCATTAACAAAGCATCATGTCGTTATACAAGATAAAAAGACTTGAGTAGAAAGTAATTATGCAATAAATATGAAAAAAGTTTGTAAATTTAGTAAATAACTTAGCTCAACTTCAAGCATTATAATGAAATGTCATTAAACCGAATATGATCGTAAAAACTTAAAATTTAGACAAAGTCATAACATAATTGTTACCCAATCGTTAAATAGCTTTTCACAGCAATTTGGTTTGTCTGGTTCTGTCTGGAATAACAGATAATAACGAATCAATAAATTATTTATTCCAAACTTCAAGTTTTTATTTCTTATTATCTCGTAGACTGTTTTATCTTAAAAAAGACAAAACAATTTGCAATTAAATAGTATATTTCTGAAATCATTAAATGCATTATCATTCCACTTCTGACCTCAAATAATCGTTACAAATTTTTCTAACCTAATCTGTTTTTCCAGAAATTGCCAAAAGGTGATGGGCGAAGAGGCTTTCAAGCGGATATTTCCAGAGCTGTTAGTCCTGCTTCCGGACATAGAAAAGCAGCAGGAGCTCTTTAAAGTACACAAAGCAAACGTTGGAAACTCAGGTCGTATCAAAGGTCTCGAATCCTGCGCCAATTGCGGCCAAGTTTTGCGCAGCTCCGATTTGTCGTCACACGCCAATAATCATACCCTTGAAAATCATTTCCCCGCTCTCAGCAAGGCCACCAGCGTGACTACAAACTCTGCCTGGGCGAAGAAGTAATCGTCCCACCTACGCAACGAGTCTCGTTAAGGTATTTGTTTGATTTAAAAGACAATTAAATTTAAATTAAATGTTCAATTGTACTAAACTCAAAAAAGTCTTTTCAAATAATTTTCAAGGCAAGTTTCTTCTTTAACTGGCCTAGAGTTACAGAGTATAAAAGAGACATAGAAGAAAGTTATTGTCCACTTGATAGTAAATCATTTTTATATAGAATTACGATATGAATACAAAGACAGGATTAAGTTCAAATGAAAAGTAAAAGCTTTATCAGAATAATGAAGAGTTTATCTGCTCCTATTCATTGAACACTTGAAAATCTTATACTAAATAAGTTTTAAATTATTATATTAAAAAAATGGTATGATACAAAATTACGTACTTTATTCATAGTTATCAACATGTACTTTTTCAACTGTTTGAATCTGATTTTAAAATATCAATTTTAGCATTCTTTTGCAGATAGACAAGAATTAATAAAATAAAAATTTATTTAAAAAATTTTAACACTTTAAGGTTTAAAAATGTGAAAAACTGCGTGTTAATAAATTCAAGTCTGTATTCTCGTTAAATTTAAAAACTTATTTTTTATGTAAATTACGTTGCAATTTAAGTTAAACATGTTCGTTAAAACAAGTGTACAGTTTACAAATTTCAGAAAGGTAGATTAATTTGTTTTATCAACAAGAACGTGACAAAAAATAATATACTTTTCTGTTTTCAGGGTCTCAGCGCAGCCTTACAATTTCATTTTGTATTGAAGAACGTTGTTTTACTAGAGTGGATGTCGGGAAACTATTAATGTTTTTTTTTTTATTTTATTAATTGGCATTCGTAGTTTATTTCTTCGCATTGTTTCGACCAAATTACTAAATTTTTAACATGATCTTGATCATTGATCAAAATATATACTAACGTACAATTTTAAATGGAATTCTAAGCATTCGAATGACTTACGATGTCGATGAATAATTCCTATTAAAATATGTTAATCGCATATTTGATTCGAAAAATTTATTGCTTATTACAAAGGCCATAGTGAGAATATTATAACTTACTATTAATCCGGATAAACATCATAAATAACGCGTATTGTATGGAAATTTCAGTGATATATTCTTTGTTCAATGTAGAATGCAAAATTGCAGAGTAATTATTTTTAATGTAGGTTTATAAATATTAAACTAATAAATAACCATTTATGTTAAATGTTTAATTAATTTATATATTTAATAAATAAAATTCTTGTTAATTTTGCAATCTGCTTGAAATAAAGAAAAAACTAATGCGGATTATTGTTAACGTAAAATACACAAATTAGTAGAAATAAAGACTGTAATTTTTGTAATGTTTGCATATATTTTTAAAGTTTAAGCCTTAATACGAATTTCCTGTTTCTATTTAGATGATTTACTTTTATTTACTTCAATTATGCCTGATTAATAGCAATACTAAGGCTTAATATTCTAAAAGTGTATGCAAAATTTAAAAATTTATTTACTTTATTATAGTCTTTAGCGGTCTAACTGGGTTGTCTACGTTTTTTAATAAATTTTAAAACTATTGACGTTTTACGATTGCTTAGCTAATCATGAAGTCTATTTTTTATATGAGAATTGATTTTTTGTTGAATAATTAAGGCTAATTGAACTTTGCATTGGACATCAATTCACAAAACGTTTATAAAACTTCTTACTAAATTAATACCTCCGAAAAAATTTTTAGAAATTGTACACCACCGGATAAAAAATAAAACGACGCAACGAGAAAATTTGTAAAACTCTTTTTCAAAACTCACTCGTATACACGCGAAAATTTTTATTCATGAAAAAAAGAATAAAAAATTTATAAACTGTCGCAGTTCAATTACATTATTGATACAAATTTATCGTACACAACTGATCGGCTAATTTTTACACTAATAAAATAAAAACGTCAATTGTATTAATTACAATCTTTGTGAATCACTTGAAAGCAAAGTCAATTACTGTACTCATACTCAGCAGACAAAGATTAAATCTCCGCATGACTTTAATGTGTAACGGTCATACGATTGATCCTGTACATAATAATGATAAGTTTTAAAAGCAAATGCGAACAGCCAGAATTCGCTTTACCATTAAAATGTATATATAATAAATGTAAGATCTTGTAGTTAGTTGCAATTTAGGTAGTAGCAACTTCAGAAAAAATAAAATGCACCAATTCAAATGGAAAATTACTCAAAGCAATTTATGTATGTGAAATTTTTAAGAAAGTATTTATGTCAAAAACAAAATCGTCATTAAAATTAACTTTCATAATAACTTGAATAATGATAATGCAATGATGAACTGATATGTACAATGTAGATAAATTATTTTTCTGTGCGTAATAAGATCGATTGTGAAAAATAAAACAAAATAATAAAGGTATCCCTTTGATGCTGTCCAACATGTACATACGTTTTTGCCGTTTTGTACAATAGTGAGAAGTGTGCAAAGATTAATAAACAAATAATTATTAATTAAGGCCTAATTCTCCAAAGGTTGTTCAAGCGCAATAAAAATGAGAATTTTGTGAAATCGTTTGCAGAAAAATACAAAGTAAAATATAATAGAGAATGTACATTATTATATTAAAAAACTCTTTGATGTTTAAAAACTTATAGTTTTTATTTTTATCATTGTCAGCTATTAGTGCATGATGTAGCGATTTCAAAAATATAAATATTAATGAAAATCAATGTAAGGTGAGTTGTTTATTATTTATGATATACTACTACAAAAAATTTTGGAAACTACGAAAATAAAAAACTATTATTACTATTTATAAAACTTTATTCCCAAAATTATGCTTAAAATTATGCTTTTCATATCATGCTTAAATTAAACATAAAATATAGACACAAAGATTTAAAATACTTTCTTTGGAGGTCAACAATATGATTGTATCTTAAGCAGGAAAATACGAAATGAAAATTAGCTTCAAAATTAAATCGTGCAGTAAGATATGTAAAACTGAACATGTAATACTTTTTCATTTATCTTTTATTTAACTGTGACAGAGTGAAAAAACTTACATATACATATACTTACAACATTTCACGAAATAAAAATTTTATTGAAAAATTGCTTATTATTTTTTCTTTATTATAAAAGGTTTATCAATTGATATTAAATTTCATTTTATTTGTTAGATATAGCTAATTAAAACAGTATATAAGAATTTGTATATCCATTTATTTGCCTCATCAAAGCTAATTGTGTAAGAAGATAGCTTGACAGCATATGCTGTCCATTTTCTCATTATCAATACATTTGGCTTATGAGCTAAGATTCTCTTAATGTACAAACAACTATTTTTATTAAAAAAATCAATTCGTGGATTTCGTAAAAGAGAAAAATTTTCCCTTATTATGTCTTTTATGCTAAGGATAATAATTATATTTAAATTTTAAATGAAGAAGGGAAAGATATCAAAATTATAATCACATTCTCGTTTTGGCGAGATTCTCATTACCTGAATTAATTATACATAAAAATAATTCAATTTTGTTAAGCAGGCCAAAAACAAATTTAATGAAAATTTATAACCACGTTTACTAAAGTATATTTGATAGAAATCATTTGAAATTCTAAGATTTAAAGTATCGAAATTTTTTTGCACATTACATCTTAGGAATATACCAAACTTTTTTTTTTTTTTTAGATTTGAATCATCAACTTATAAAAATGTTTTGATTTTTAAGAAATACTACTATTAAAAATAGTAACATTCTTTAGATACGTATTAATGAGTATGTAAAGGAGCACTTTTATTCAGTATGCAGCAAAGTATAATGTAGCTTTTTCCAATAATATTCTTAATTATAAACATAAATTGAAAGGTTGAAAACATAGAGTTGTATAATTTCAAATGATTTCTTTTACAGATTCTTTATTCTCTTTTCTCCTCCACCTCTTTAATAAGAATTAGAAATCCACAACGCACTTTTCTTTTATTAAAAAAGAGTGTCCCTCACAATTGAGGGAATCTTCAGAAGAACACACGCACACACAGACCAAGCATAAGCCGACATCTCATCACTTCTTGGCGAGTTCATTGCTCAGCCAGTCGAGGCCTTCATACAATCCATGTCCCTGGGTAGCGCAGGCGCTTTGAATGTACCAGTGACGTCCTCTCAAGGAGTTCAGGCCTAATTTGTCCGTCAGCTCAGCTGCAGACATAGCATTGGGCAAATCTTGCTTGTTGGCAAAGACAAGTAGTACTGCATCCCTCAGATCATCTTCTTTTAACATGTTTGCAAGCTCACGCTCAGCCTCAGCAATACGCTCTCTATCATTGCTGTCCACAACAAAAATCAAGCCTTGGGTGTTTTGAAAGTAGTGCCTCCACAGAGGTCTGATCTTATCCTGACCACCCACATCCCATACAGTAAAGCAGATGTTCTTGTACTCGACAGTTTCAACATTAAAACCAATGGTGGGTATAGTTGTGACTATCTCGCCGAGCTTTAGCTTGTAAAGAATGGTAGTTTTACCTGCTGCATCAAGACCCACCATGAGGATGCGGACCTGCTTTTTGCCAAAAAGGCGTGTCAACATACCACTAATGGTTAAGCCCATTTTGGTATTTTAAGCAGAATCCTGTAAAAAAACAATACAATCAATTAAAATTTAAATAATCAATCTGTGTGACTCATGATGAGTCATAATATACTATGCTATATATTTTTCAAGCATGCATGTAAATTTTAAACTGAATAATTGTGTAATATTTTAATGAATGTACTTATTTATACACTTTTTCTAAAATATAAAACCATCAGTGTATTTAAATTTTTAAATAAACATTGAAGTCATTGAAGAACATAAAGGAAATCAAAATTCATATAGATCTAACACAAGTTTTACTTTATTGATGATTTTCAGATGTTAAGCATGCTAATTTAAACTATACTTTTTAAATTATAAAAATAAAAATTTGATAAATTTGAAACATGATGCAATTTTTAAATGAGAAATTGACAGCATAAGAAATATTTTCAAATAGCAAAATATAACATGTTAGAACATTAAAAAATTCTACTAATCTACAGGAAGTGATGTATAGCTTTCTAATAGCAACATATGTTTAATTAAATTATATTCATGATTTGACAAAAAAAAATTTTGAAATACAAAACTTAAAAAATAATTGAAAAACAAGCTTCTGAACAATAAATTAACTCTTATATTCATTACTAAAAGCTTTTAATTTAAATATGTCCATAGTTTCAAAGATTCTAACATTTTGCAAAAAATACACAGCACACGAGTTCAAAAAGTTCTTGAACTCAGCATGTCATACAATCTTAAACATTCAACTCAAGCAACAATCTAAATCCTGTAACTATACTAACCAACTTTCTTAGCTAGTCTTAAATATAAACCTAATTAACAAACAAAGCTAGCTCTTTCTATGCAACAAATAGCCAGACTCAAAGCTATTATTCACAAAAATCTCCAATGGCACCTACTACGTTCAAATCCAAACTCCCCTGTACCAGCCTTAATAACTAAGCAAAAATCCAGTACCAAGGTACCAACAACCCTGTACCAGCACCCTGTGCACCTGCTTTCCAACGAAAGTCGCACCTGCAGTTCAACCTAACCTAAGCCCCTCAACTAGAGTCGCAAATTCCGTCGCGCAAAATTGCTTCACGAAATATCATCCACGAAGCTCAAGCGCACATACGTTAAACGGTGCTACGTAGGACTACCGCTTGAGTAAACATGATCGCTTACGTCGTTGACGTGGAGCTGCTCGCTGACCTTCCTGAGGCGCTGATTACTCGAGGATGCGGGGCGATGTCTGCTTCCTCTGCGCGTTGACCCTCGTAGGATACTATATCCGGCGCTTCGAGTGACCGAGGTTTAGCGTTTAGGAGGAGAGCGGCGGCGGCTACGGCGGCGTGTCTCCCTCTCGACGTGTGGAAGATTATCTACCGTGTCAGGGAATCGGCAGGCTAAGGCTAGTCGGTGCTGGCAAACGTCATTTCGCTAGCCGACCGCGAATACCGTGTGGGAGGAGTTGGGAGCGGCGTTGCCGGCTTTTTAGCGGCAACCTTTGGTTCGCGGGCGAAGCTAAGGCTGGGATTTAATCGATTGTTGTTTGGATGCTTTTAAAGAGCGTGGATAAGATCTTCGGGGAACTTTAACCGGCAGGTGTTTTGTTTTTGAGGAGGACTGTTAACGATAGAGTTTGTTTATTTGTTTTTGTACTCGTACGATGAGCTTTAAAGCTAAGAGCATGGATTTTAATATCGTTCTGAAAAATTTTTTTTGGTTTAAATCTTATCAAGATTTTAGCACTTACTATAAAAAGTGTTATAGGATTTTTTATAACAAGAACTCAAACCCATGTTAATGTCTGAAATAACAAAAAATATATATATATGGTTTATTTATTGCAAAACATAAATAAAACAGTTTTATATTTAATTTCAAAACTACATCATTGTATTATGTACACATAAAATCCAACCCTACAGAAGTAGTCCTTTGTTTACTTAGATAGATAAACAAACATCAATCTATTATTATTGGCAGCTTCGACACTGTCAAAACGTTAACAAAACTCTCTAAATTTGTTTCGTAACATCCTAATGTTAAAATAATCTTAAATTAAGGTAATAGAAAAGCCTGCAATAATATGAAAGAATGTTTAAAATGGTACTTTCGCACCCAAAAAAATCTTTGACCTCCAAACGTGGCAACATTGATAAAATTGAACGTCGCGCGCTTTGTAAACTTGTCAGGTGCACTTTAACGACGGTCGGCCAAAGTAAAAATGCGTCACTAAGCACAAACAGCATTCAGTTTTCAGTGCCGCAGTGGACTAATTTAGCATGTTACCTCCCCCTCGTGACCATCACTAAACGGTCAGCCGTAAATCTCGGATGGCTCGCGATTCGCGCGCTTTTCGCGATCGAACTGCTTCCTGTCATTCTGGCTTCTGTTCGCTTTGCACGCATCAGTTTTGACCCGATCCCAGACTCGGGGAGAAAATGTACACGAGGTTTTGATGAGTTCCTGTTCCATTTTATGGTGTGTTCGTCTTCTCTATTTTCGCTTGCAGGATAGTTGTACTTTTATGTCATTATATGCTGGGATTTTTCTGGAGGTTATAAATTATTTGCTGGATTTTGTTTTGAAGGAAACGCAAGAAAGGTACCTATTTTTAATTTGTTTAAATTCTTTGTTGTGTGTTTAATAAAGTAGTGAATAGTTTATTGTTATTGGTGTTTTTACTTTTGAAAAACGGGTTTTATTGATTTTGTACAAATTTGGCTGATTGTTATTTTCTTTCTGCATATTTTAAAACAGATTTATTAGTAAATCATGATCAAATTAAATTAAAATTCATAACATTTTAAAAATAAGGTTTAATAATATTACAATTTTTTAATTTTCTTATGTACCAGATGGGTATCACAGGCCTTTTACCATTTTTGGAAAAGTCATCAAAGAAAACTAATATTTCTGACTTTGCTGGAGGGACAGTTGCTATAGACACGTACTGCTGGTTACATAAAGGTGCATTTTCCTGTGCTGACAAAATCATAATGGGTCAGATGACCGATGCGTAAGTATTTCCACAGTTTCTTTAATTTTTTAAATAAATTAATTTGTATGAATTCTGATTACTATGTGTGGTTTTTATTAATAGGTATGTAAAATACTGCATGAAATTTGTTAATATGCTGCTTGGTCACAACATAAAACCAATTTTAGTCTTTGATGGGAGACATCTTCCTGCCAAAGCAGAAACAGAAGTAAAAAGGAGAGAGTAAGATTTGAATTTTTATTAATATTATCAATTTTAAATAAACATGTTACTAGTGATAGATGTTTTAAAGGTCAAGAGAAGCCAACAGAAAAAGAGCAGCAGAATTGATAAAAATGGGAAAAATCTATGAAGGAAAAAATCTTTTAAGAAGATCTTTAGATGTTAGCCATAAAATGGCCTTGGAAGTAATTAAAGAATGTCAAGCCCACAATGTTGATTGCATTGTTGCTCCTTATGAAGCAGATGCTCAACTTGCTTACCTCAATATTTGTGGAATTGCTGACATTGTAATAACTGAAGACAGTGATCTGACCTTATTTGGATGCAAAAAGGTAAATATTTATTAAATATTATTTGACTGCATAATTCAGACTAAATAATTAAAAAATTTTAATATTTTTCCATATAATATATTAAAATATATCATAAATATTTCATCTTTTGAATTTGCAGATATTTTTTAAAATGGATATGTATGGGTATGGAGTATTAGTTGAACAAGATCGTTTGCATTTGGCAATGGGATTGACTCTTCCTAATTTTAGTATAGATAAATTTCGTTATATGTGTATCCTCTCTGGCTGTGATTACTTAGCTTCTTTACCTGGTATTGGTTTAAACAAAGCTTGTAAATTCATTGTTAAAAACACAGATAATAACATTTACAATGTAAGTTATATTACATCAAAAGTTTGTTGTTAAATCATTAAATAATATTTTAACTTTTATAGGCCCTTTTAAGGTTAGCTTCTAGCCTAAACATGAAGTCATTGGTTGTTACAAAAGAATACAGAGATGGTTTCATGCGAGCTCTTGCCACTTTTAAGCATCAACTAGTTTACTGCCCTGTGCAACGGAAGCAAGTTCGACTAAACCCGCCAACGCCAGATATTACAGAAGAACAACTTACACACGCTGGAAGTGAGGTCGAACCTGAACTTGCCTGGCAGTTGGCTTTAGGCAATTGTGATCCGTTTACATTTGCAAAGCTCCATAACTTCGATCCTGATCAGGTAGGTTCTCGGAAGAGTGTGCGTATAGCGTCCGAGCGAAGCAAGAATGATAATCATATTCTTCTGTACGATAAATGGCGTTAAATTCATGCTTGCGGGAACTAAATGGCGTTTTACGCACGGAGTATTATAAAATATTTTAATTCAAGTAAAGTACGATTTTTATAGAGAATAACTATTAATTTTTATATTTATATCTTTTAAAGCTTCGTCAAAGGCGCACGAACGCTTGGAGCGACATGGCTGTAGCCAAGCACAATAGTATTTGGTCTAAAAACTTCAAGATTAGCGAAGTAATTGAAAAGAAGAAAGCAATTACTCCAAAAAAAGAAACACAATTACCAGTAAGGACACCAAGTACGCGAGGCAAAATTGTAGTAATGAAAACAGATTTTTTGAAAAAAGAAATAACGCCTAGAAAACGAACATTTGAAGGTGAGTTTTTTGAGTATTATTTTATTAAACGATTACTAATTACAAACTACTTAGCATAAGTTAGTAAACTTATTTTTTCAATGCTTTTTTCTGATTTAATAAATTAAATAAATTAAATATTTTACAAATATTGATTGGAGAACTAACAATAATATAAATTGAATTTTAATTTGAATTAAAAATATTCAAATTTTATAAGGAAATAAACAAAAAACATTAATAATTTTAAATGAGGAAATTTTCATTAGAAAAAAAGACATATTTGCTCTTTAACTTTTTTATTTGGAAAATATTTAAAGGAAAGAGCGCATTGTTTATCGCTAAAACGCTTAAAACATTTTTATCATTCGCTTGTCTATAAAGTAATACAGTAGTAGTAATTTATTTTATTTCTTAATAAAAAAAAAAATACTAACTAAATTAAAAGGAAAAATACTATATAAACTATAAATTAATGCTTTCATTCGCTGGTTGAATAAACTTTTGTACATTAGTTTTCAGTGTGTTACCATTTTTATAAAAAATCGCAGATATTTATTTTGTTTTTAATTAGTCACATGAACATTCAAAGTATTGTAAAAATTATAATTTTCAGAAAAATATAATCAAAACCTTATTTTATTTTTTTAAACAACTCGTAATTTATTTACTTAATGAAACATTGATTTTTACTTAAAATTAAAACAACCATTTGGGTTAAATGAAAATAATGATAATCAGAAAAATATGCAAGTTTACGATGAATTACAAATCAACTACATTGAATATATTCAATGTATTGGATATGTATATATATTAAATACATTACATTTTTTTAGCTTTTAGTCCCATTTTCTCTTTTAATAATTTCTTCACAATTGTTTTATACAAGTAATGAAGATTCTACAATAAGTAAAACCTAAAAAAATGCCATTATGTGATAGTTACTTGAATCTACAAATACATAAATTTGATAAATTATTTTCTACTTAACATAAAATAGTACTGGAATTTTAGATTTGACTTTAAAAAAAAAATATAAATATATTAGTGTATACACTGAGTTTGTTACTTTGATCCTTTTATTTCATTTTAACTGAAATACAAACAGAAAAATGGTTATACACATATGTGGACGACAGTTTTTTCATGAATAATTATGCTTTCTAATCTATATAGTAATTGTACTGAAAATTCATGAAGTAAGAACCTAAGTCACAGTCTTTCAATAATTAGCCTTTATCTAATTTGAATTTTTTTAGGCTCTAATTACACTGTAAATATATCCTTTTTAACATTTTAATTTAAGAAGTGAATTTTTAACTTATAAAGCAATATAATAGTGTAGAAAATGTTTTAGTAACTAATTTTTACATTAAAAAAAAAAAAAAAAAATGGTGATAAATTTTTTAAACAGGAGAGAACATAACATTTTCATAGTTTTGCATTTGCATTCAATCTCAAAAATATTATCAAGAAAATACTTGTACAAAAGCCTTATTAAAAAAAAAAAAATCAGATTCACGCCAGTTTCCATCCATTTGGTCATTTACTCACGTTTCATGAAATTTCTATGTATTGGTACAATTTGTGGCTCTCCACTAATAAATCTGATGGTCATAATTCGTTTATCCTTATTAATTCCATCCAGTTCTTCTCTAAGCTTTCTGATCTTTTTTTGCTGAAATTTTGTGAGATCAGTTTTCACATTATAAGGATTGCTAACCAATCTTCTATTCCTCATTATTTCAATAACATCCTCTTTACATTGTAAGGTAACTCGTAGTGGTCTACAAGTGTTCGGGTTAGCTCGTCCTAAACGCCTGACTTGAATATCCTCTAATTCAATGTTTGGAATATCAGAAAGTATTTCGCGGGCCCTTGAACAATCTCTTGCTGCTACTAATTCGTTAAATTTATTAATATCATCTAACGTCGAGTAGTCCTGGGAGATTCTTAAATTATCTTCTGGTACATTGTATATAATTATATTTCTGGATTTCATGTCTCTTTCTTTAATTTCTATAAATACTTCAGAAATATTCATTTCTTTCTCCGGCTGTTTTGACTGTATATTATTTAATTCTGTCCTGATATTTTCTAGTTCCGTTCTTAATCCACTTACATCATTTTGAACGTTTTCAAAATTTGCACTTTTCTCTTTTATCGTTTTGAGAGTTGCTTCTAACTCATTAATTCGAGGATCAAAAGTATTTAAATGCGTTGACACCGTGTCCAAAGAATTAGAAATATTGGAAATAGACGATTGTAAGGATGAAATTCCTTGCCATACAGTTTCTAACGTAATCTTGTTATTTAATTCATTAGTTATATTAAACACTTGTTGATCTGAATTTTTTTGGTTTTGGTTAGTTACTTCATCATCGTCAATATTTACAGTTTCATCTCGCCTTATTTCTGTAATTTCTAAGATGTCATCGTCATCTTCGTCATTTGTATTAATAACACTGGTACTATTCTCAGTGATATTATTTTCCTCTTGGCTGATACTACTTTCTAGAATTATCTGTAAAAAAGCATTTTTATTGATATAACTCAGAAAACAACAAAATTCTTTATTCAAATTTACTAATTTTCTAAAAGTAAAAAAAAAAAAATCTATCCCTTGTTTGCAACCAAACTCAGTAATCAAAAGAAGCTACTTTCTTTCATGAATCTTACCTCAGAACAGCTATTATTGTCTTCATTGGAATTAGTTGGTATGTCGCAGATCCCCATTTCAAGTTTCTGCACTTTTCCGTATCGCATGTTATCTCTATAAATCAAGGGTGGCGGCGGTGTTGACGCCGCGTTATTCTGGTTTTCGGGCCTAAAATTAAAGTTTGCAGCTATGCCTGGTTGCCTCCTTTTGTTCTTGCGTGTACGCATCTGATACCCGCCAAAGAGTGGAGGCTCCGAATTCCCGCAACAGACGTTGAAGACGCCGTCAGGAGAGATTCTGTATCGATGCGAGCAGGAAAGATGAAACGCCGTGCTACACCTGGAGCAACGGATGGTCCCGGACGTGATATTTCGTCCACACGAGCGACAAGACACCATAACCTACAATCTGTCGTTCACATAAGCACTCGATCAAAGTCTCTTTCCTACTGAGAACGATGTTGTCTTTGTTGAATTTCTGAAGCCAAGCCGGACGCTTTGTGGTCATGTGAGGCTAACGCTCGAAGGCGGGAAGCGCTGTTTTTTTCTTGATCACAGCGCCGAAATACTACGAACAACAAATGCCGCCATCTTGTGGATTTCCGTATTCTAGAGTCCTCGATGGCGCTGCTTCTTATGACGTAATTACAAAAAAACGGCCGGCGCCATTTTTATAATTGCGTTTCAAGTTACAGGATTTTTCTTATTGGTCCATACTTCAAGTCGAACATTTAGTCTCTATCTTCATTGTGTTGATAAATAAAAAGTATAAGAGCCTGTCTCCAAAACGTTCCGTGCCCCGTGCGCCGTATGCTGTGCCATTGTATGAGAACTGCGATTGGTTAATTTTGTTTATTTGACCAATCACGACTTAGGATCAATGGCATAGCGCATGGCGCACGGCGCACGGCGCATTTTGTAGACAGGGGGTAAGCATAAAAAATATAAATATCAAGTGATATAAAGTAATAAGCCTAATTAACTTGAAGTATACTATACGTATAGTAATCTGAAGCTCTCTACAGTTTCGTACTAATCAAAGAAATTTTGAAATGAAACTAAAAATGAAAAAAAAAATTTATTTTATTTAAAAGAAAATCAATAATTGTATTAAGTATTTGCTATTTTAATTTATAAAAATTTATAAATTTAAAAAAAAATGATTAAATCCAGTTTATAAAAAATATATAAATATAATTTTCAAATTCTTGTTGAAATTTAGTAAAGAATTATAAAATGATAAATGTATTACGTTTCCTTATTCAGATAAAAATTATCTACTTTTACATATCCTTTTTCGATAATCTAATCAGAGTCGTTTTTCTCAATCTAAATAATAAAGGAAACTTTTATGAGAGAAAGTAAAATGTATACAAAGCGACACCAGAATATCAGCAAAGTATTTAATGGCAATTCAAAAAAACGCTCTTATTCTGAAGGTCGTAAATACAATCGTGTTTTTCTTCAAAATATGCAGGAACACCGTCGCTGTTCATAAGTGTTCTTTTGTATCATTGCACCCATTATTCACTTTCCTACTTAGCCGTTTATGTGGCACAGCTCACTGCTCACTTTCACGCGTTGCTTTTATATTTTAAAGCAGCGTTAGAATTAGATATTAAATTCAGGCAAAACTGCGCGCGTATATAACTCTGTATTTAACGCAATATAAAAAAAAATCCAATTTAATTTCCATCCATCAATGTCTCAATTACAACTAACAAAACATGAAATTTTACTTCCAGAATCCGAGGAAAAATGCGAAGAACCCGGAATAGACGCGGACGACCTGGTAAAGATGTACAGGGAAGACAATGCCGAGCAAAAGGCGCAAGCCGAAATAATAAACCTGGAGCCGGAGGTCAGCCCGTCGGACGAAGAAAAAACCTCCCCGATCCTCGTGCGAAGGTCGAACCCCTTCCGGAAGTCAACCGGTACGGAGATGTCGCCGAGCCTTCTGAACAGGGTCAGGAGACGGCTGCCGATTAAGTCTCGAATCAGAGCGACGGTCATCGACGAGACGGCCGTGGCGCAGAGCAAATTCTTCGCTTCGAAGAAGGTGCAAGACGAACCTATGGATGTTCCCGAGTCCATGGCTGTGAATCTGGATGAGGAAGATTATAAGGAGAATCTCAAGTCTGTGGCTACCCAGAGGGTGATCATTCCTGAGACTGAGCTTGATGATGAAGTTCGTGGACATTTTTTTTTTAATATCCAAGCTGTTAATGATTCTTTCTAGGATTGTACATAAATTTTGTTTATTAGGTTGCAGAAGCAGCCGAAGAGCTTAGTAAAATGGACAGCGGGTACAAAGGCTCGAGTGTGGAGAGGGAGATGAATACTTCGGCAATGAGTTGCGATGAATCCATGACGGACAAAGAACCTTTGCATTTAGTAGATAGTAATACTTTAAAGAATAACTGCAATGTAGCCGCGGAAGTGAATGCGGATCAGGACTTAGAATTTTCGGTAACTCGAGAAATTTATTCGGAAAGTATATCGAGCGTATTTCGATACGAAAGTCCAGTAGATAAAAGACTGAAGAGTAGCAGCAACGTATTTCAAAGCAGTCAAAGAAGCTCTCCGTTATCGGTAATTTCATTTTTAATAAAAGTTATCGGTCAATTCACTTTTAACAAAAAAAATAAGATGCAGTGTTTATCTCCACAGCAAAGTTCTTCTACTCGACGTAATATTAAGGGTAATACTAAGAAGACTGCCATTATACAGGGTCAAAGAAGCTTAAACATGTTTGGTTTTCAAAAAAAGTAAGAAAACTTTTATTTTTCTGAAAATTACTCTTGTAAAATCAATATTTTTACATGCAATTATTATTTTTAGGAGCGTTTTGAAGCACTAAACTCCCAAACAAAAAAATGGAAAGTTCTCTATTACACAAAGTAAGTGATTATTTCAATCTAAAAAAAAAACAGTATTAATGGACTTACCCTACGGGCTAGGGTGTAAATGCATTTAATTTTTTGTTTACATGTGCCAATTAATAATAAGTTATTTTCATATAAGATTTGTTAGATCCATTGCGATTTTTGACTTCTATGGTGTACATATCTGTATATATTTATATTTCTACACAAATTTTGTACTTGAATTAAAACGATTTTTATTCATTAAATAAAAAAATAATGTTGATATAAAATTTTCCTTATCATTTTTCGAATTTGAACTCCATCATCATAACATCTGTAGTCCTCTGTTATTATATACCTATATATATGATATATATGATATAGTGATATAATGTTGTAACCTAACCTACATTTCTCCTCAAAACCATGCCCTTTACACCGCATAAGATGTCAAACTGAAGTTTTTAGGCTATATTACTGTAAATACGTTCGAAAATGTGTAGTTTAATAAGAATCGCGTTTCGTCACAGAAATTTAATAAATTTCACAGAATGCAGGAGGTTTGCTGGACACAGCAAATGGGCCAATATAAGGCATACAAAAATGGAAAAAGACAGCGAAAAAGCAACTGCTTTACAGTCGTTAATTAAAAAGATGAAGGTTGCGATAGCAGGTATTTATTAATAATTATA
This sequence comes from Ormyrus nitidulus, assembly GCA_900474335.1. NCBI lineage: Eukaryota > Metazoa > Arthropoda > Insecta > Hymenoptera > Ormyridae > Ormyrus > Ormyrus nitidulus. The sequence goes on from UCOL01001958.1 coordinate 26,828, forward strand.
ACGTTAAAAACATATTGTGTACATACACATTTCTTTTACATTTCTTTTCACATTTTCATACTATAAAAATTTTTACCTAAAATCAGTTAAAATTCGAAATATTAAATATTTTCCAAATGTATTGTAGAAGGTAAAAGTGCTAAACCCGATGAAAATGTCAGACTTGCCAGGCTGATTGAACAAGCAAAAAAAAGTTCAATGCCAATGGCAAGTATTAAGAATTTACTTGAAAAAATGCAAAAATCAAAGATTGGAGGTCAAACAGCTGTTTTTGAGACTAGAGGGCCTTCAGGATGTGTAATCCTAATACAAATATTATCAGAAAATGTTATTCATTCTCGAAATTATGTAAATTCTCATCTCAAAAAATTACAGTAAGTATTTTTTGACTGCTAATAATACTTAAATCTAATCTTATCCGCTTGTACATACTTAATTGATGATTTCTACTTTTTAGATTTACTCCTGCTGACATACCAAGCAAAGGAATGTATGAAGAGAAGGGCATTATTTTAACTGAAATTGACAATAGAGATGAAGATAAAATTACAGAAGATGCAATTGAAGTAGGTGCAGAAGAGGCAGAAAAATTGAAAGAAGAAGACAAAGAATTTATACAGGTTTGACAGACAAAATAATTTAAGGAATGATGTAAAATTCTAAAATAATCTTTTGACAAAATTATTTTTAATTTTAGTTTACGTGTAGTCCTACACAATTGACAATCGTGAAAAGCAAATTAGAAGAACTAAAATATGAAATTATTCAAGCTGATATTTAATATATACCACAAGTGTGCGTTACATTAAAGGAAGAAGAAATGGAGTTAGTCAGTAAATTGTTTGAAAAACTAAGTAGTGTGGAAGAAGTTGTTAAAGTTTACTCTAACATTTCGTGAAGTTTATTAAATGTATACATATATAATGAATTATTTATAAATATGTAATTTTAATAAAAAAAAAGAAGAAGCAAGACTTAATAGTTTGCACAAATTATAATCACCTTATTACAAACACATCCAAAAAAATTAGTCATTTCATTTGACAACAAAACAGCTATTAACTACTTTTCAGATAAATTTCAATCTTGCATAATTTTTATAATAATTTTATAACAATTTATATTTATTATTTAGAAAATTTTCTTATTTATAGTATCTTTAAATATATAACTATAAACAGTGTTATAAAGTTATAATACTAGAATATCACTAACACTTAAAAGGTACATAATAAAGTTTATCGGCGCCAACTTCATTTGTAAACATATTTGTAGAGGTTATGTTTTATTTTTTTCGATCTTCAGTTGTATTATATTATTTGTTTAAAATTTCTGTGTAAAATTTTATAAGTGCTTAATTGATCTGTACTTTATGTAACAAATACTTTAATGGGATTAGTTAAGAAAATCCAATCACAAATTAGTATTTAGACAAAAAATTAAAAATATTCATGGATTCACCTTTTAATTACAGGTAGGAAAATCATTTTCATTTATTTATAATTTTTATAAATTAATATAATATATAAATTTTTGCTTTAGTGTGTCTTCATTTATTGTAAGCAACATAAATAGTGGCAATGATTCTGATGATGAACTGGACAGTCACAGCAATTCTTTTGATCCTGATTTTACATCAGAAATGTCTTCTCCAACAGACATGGATAACCCCTTGATTGATACTGATGATGAAGATTATGCTCCTGAACCATCACCAGATGATGACTCCACCATTCCTGAAAGTCATACGAGTGATAGCCATGAAAATTCAGTTGACATAGATTCTGATCATGAACTTGATGAAGAACCGACTGAGCATAGTAATTTATTTTTTTTTTAATTTGTAATAGTTTTTCTTTAAATTTTTTATAATGCAAATAATAATATTTCATTACAGAAACTAAAAAGATTAAATTGGATAATGAAGCCGAGGAATCTGATGGCAATGAAAGTGTTGATCCTTCTCAGACGTGTCCAATTTGTCTAGGAGCGTGGACTACTACAGGAAAACATAGAATTTGTTCATTACGTTGTGGACATATATTTGGATACAAATGTATAAAACACTGGCTAAAATCTGATAATGAGTGTGCAAAAAGATGTCCTCAATGTAATGCACCTGCTTCTCTCAGGCACATTCGATTTTTATATGCAAATAAAGTAATAAGCATTGATAATTCTGAAATAGAAAGGTTTAAGAAAAAAGTAAACAAAACAAGTCATAAAATTTCTAAACTATTAAAAGCAATACAGAAAGAAAAATTAAGAACAAAAAAGTACAAACAAATGTTTAACAATCTATCTCTGACCATGGATTCAGATTTCTGCTGCTCTGATTAAATTTAAAACAAGTTGCAGTTGAAACATGACTATCAGTATTTAAGATGTGATAAATCAAAATTATATAGAGTGGACAATTGTGGTTTACCAAGTGTCAGTATTTATAAAAGAAATTGATAAAATTGTAAAACTGTGATGTTTTTACTTATGTAAAGTTATTGAGAAGTGGTTAAAATTGTAGGTACATAAAATACAATAAATATTCATATTATTATATTCATTTTTATATATTAAAATATAATTTATTTAATTTGTGTGACACTAAACCAGTTAAAGTTTTATTCACCTACTGCCTTATTACTGTAACTTTTGTAATTTTAAATATAAATGATGAATAAATATAAACAATAAAAATTTTAAAAACTATTTCTTTATATCAAACCCAAAAGCTTTACAATACTACTATTGGAATATGAAGTATTATAAATACTTTATTATACTGAAAAGTAATAGCTTGGCACATATTATTTTCCAATAATAGTAATATTGATGTAAAAGATTATCAAAAATGTTACGTTAATTTACTTTAATAACAAATTTAAAATTAACATTCCAGTTTACAAGTAATAAATATATTTAACACTTGTAAGAATACTAATAGTTTTTTTTAAGCAGATTCAGTAAAAATTATACTAATCTATTCATTATAAATGCAATTAATATAAATGAAATTAATTTGTACAAGCATAATTTATAAAGGGCTAAAGTGTATTTTATAATATCATTATATTAAAAAATCTGTACAAAAAATTATTGTATTAAATAATCTGTACAAAAAATGAAGCAACTTTGCTTCATATTTTAATTTACATTAATTATTATTCACTTGAAAACCATATCCTTTGATCTCGTTAATATTAGAACCGTTAAACAATAAAGTTGGATTCTTTAGAAATAAAGCTTTCATAACTTGTTTCGTATTTTTAAATTTTGGAAAAGAAGTTTGTACGTTATCAACGTCGGTTTGTTCTTCTGTTATAGTTTCTTTACTTTCTGCCACAGCTACTTCAGCTT
>UCOL01001959.1:0-30273 GCA_900474335.1 Ormyrus nitidulus
ATATGGCGGCAATGTTAATTGTATATCTATATATATTGAAATTCCAAGTTTTGAGTATTGAGTATCGACTATAAATTCGAGCCTAATACGAGTGAAAGTATGATCTTCATTCAGAATTCATAAATAAATAATATCAGCTGTTACAGTTACAATTATAGAATACTTTGGTTAATTCAAGGGCGCATCGCGTGTTAGATGTTTCATATTCGTTATTATTCGTTAATTTTTTGTTTCATTTGCATAAAGTATGAGCAATTCTTTACAACTTTGAACTTTTAGTGTCATACAAATTTCAAAATTTTACTTTAAGACACATTAATATAACTTATTTTTTTTATCCGAATACCATAAATAGCAATAATAAAATTATATATTATATGCAGCAAATCATAAAAATATAAGGTGTAATAAAAAATTGCAATAAATTTCAAAGAAGAAATTTCTTCTAAAAATTTTAATTTTTGAATACACAAATATTTTTCTAACACGGGGCATAAAATTCAATTTTTACCAGCTATTAGAAGGGAGTAAAAGTGTTCCCTATAGGGAGAAAAAGAGGCATTTTACTCCTTCCTAATAGCCGGTAAAAATTTAATTTAACACCCTTCGTGTTAAAAAGTAGTATATGCAACACGGGAGTAAAGGTGTTTTTTGCCATATTTTACTCCCTTGTTGCATAATATACTATTATTTTTATTTTTATAAAAATGCAGCGTCGCGGATATATAGTACTGTGCTTCTGTGTTTTAAAGGTAAGGACATTGAATCTGATTGTTTTTAATAATTAAAAGGAAACAATAGAACAACAAGATTTTTGGAGCATTAGGAATAGTTTCTGTTGTTTAATCACACTTAAAAGATAAACAATTTCAAAATAGTATGCGATCAAAATTATTCAAATTAATTAAGTCTTTTTCGATACTCAGTGCGCTCACCCTTGTTCACAGACTATTATGTATCACTGAAAGTTTATTCTTTAGATGTATTTTAATTAGGCAACTAAATATTATATAAACATGCAGTCATATTACAGTACTACAAAAGTTCAAAGTTGTGGAGAATTGCTTACTTTAGAAACTCAATTTAAACTTGATTCGATCTCGATCGCTAAATTTATATAATAGGATTATTATATACGGGATTATTTTATTATCTTCAGATATAATTCTGGTTGATATAAGGCATCCATCATTACACGAAAATTAATTCAATTTATAGTAGTTAAGTCGACGAGCTATGATTTTGAGAACAAAAATTTTTCCGCTGTGTTTACTAAACTTCGCAAGCATAATTTTAATATTTATTTCTTTCATACTTTATTACTTGAGTTTAATGATTAATGGTATTTTATTTTAATAAGGTCATGAAGATTTCTATGTCCTATTTCACTGTGTTACAATCAACAAGATAAAAGTACCTACAAATTTCAAGATTAAACTTTATAATTCTATAAATTTCTAAAATAATTTTGTTTTATTTTTAATTTCATTACTGTTACTACCTTTTTATTAATCAATAAAAATTAAAAAAAAATTTTGAATTAAAGTGGAAATAAAACTTTGTTCTTAAATATATATATATTTCAATACTTTAGAATGAAGGAATTTCAGATGAAAAAGTGCAAATACCTTTAAAGTTAATAAAAAAAATAGTTTTTTTTATCAATGTTTATTAATAAATAATATTCACATATTTTAAAGGACAAGGGTTTCTTGCAGTTTTACTTTCTTGCTCTTGACCTTTACCTGAGCTGCTATCCGGTCAAGGTCTCTACGACCTTGACTTGTCATTTTACGCCCACCATTTGGGCTTTTTTCAATTAACTTAAGCTGTTCTAAGCTTTGTAGAGCTTTACGTGCAACACCACCTGCTGATCTACAGAAATGGCTGGGGTGCGTACCATTTCTCTTACGCCCACCAAACATTTTCGTTACAGCCCCAACACCGATGGGACTACGAATGTAGATGTGTCTAGCCAATGCAGCACACCTAATGTAGTACCAATCTGGGTCATAGGGAGCTAGTTCCTTGAATTTGGCAGATTTAACAATGTCCACCCATTCAGGCACGCGCATCTTGCCAGTCCTAGAATTATGTAATAGAATTAATATTTATTTTTAAATTTACATTTAACTAAAAATAAAATTAAAAAATTAATATCTGCTTAATTAATAAACATTTATTTAAAATAGTTTAGATTTGCTAATTTTTTTCTTCAAGATTGATTAGTAGAAATAAGTAAGGTTATGTTAGATTCAATATTGAAAACTTACTTTTTTAAAAAGGCAGCAAAGGCCTTGACAAATTTGTGCTGGTCAACATCTTTTAATGTGACAGATGGCATCTGTAAAATACGAAAAAATTAGTTCATTGTTTAATAAAATAGAACAAGTTGAATCATAACCCTATGAATAAATAAAAGGTGAACAAGCTCTATTTAAACGACATTTTACGAAATAACTAGCTTTAGTTATTATATAACAGAGAAATTAACAATTTTGTACTTTAAAATTATTCTTATAGTTAATAAATATTAAAAATTTACTTTGAAATGCTGCAAAAACTGTCAACAAATTTCGTCTTCGAAACTTGCCAACACGTGAAAGGACCACGTTCACGCTGCCACGCTAATACAGTAAAGTATATAGTAAAATTGTCGATAAAAAAGAGAGCTGCAGAAGAGTTATTATGTACCCGCTGACCTGCGGGGAGGAGGCTGAAGAGGTAAAAGGCTCGGAGAGCGGGAGGGTCGAGGATCGAGGAAAAAGAAGTCAGCTTTTTTTGTTCCAAGGATTAAGATAAACAATCGTAATATTAAAGAAAACTGTTAAATTATAAATTAATTAGTTCTTATTTATTAATCCTACACACAAGAACAAAGAACTACAAAATGGGTGTTTAGTCCCCAACTTCGATATATCGAATTCTGTAAAAAAAGGTATATCTTATTTTTTGAAAAAAATAAATACTTCAAGCTGTTAACAAATTTTTCTTCGAAATTGGCCAACACGTAAAAGGAAAAAGTAAAACTGTACAGTAACTAAAAATTGAACTTTTTTTTCAATATTTTCTTCGAAGGGTTGGCCTTTACGTTATTTTTAACTTTTAGGCCATGACCAGGTAGTTTTTAATTTTTTACAAATTTTTATGAAGAGGGCGAAGTTCTCGTGCAGGTCTGAGACTGCCGATTGCGGGTACTCCTGCGCTCAGCGCCGTCCTCCGTATTACACAGCCAGACACAGAATAGACGCATCGATAGCCTCAAGCACACTCCTCAGGCACTTGATTCGATCTTGGCCATCGAAAAATCCAGATTCTTTTTTGTGAAAAAACCTCCGAAAAATTCGAGCTGACTAAAAATTGAACTACAAAAACAAAATGCGTGTTTAGTCCTCAACTTTGATATATCGAATTTTGTATAAAAAAGCAAACGTTATTATTATGAAACTAGACTAGAGAATTCTTAGGGGATTGAAGCAGTGGTGGGATGTGCGTCAAACTGTAGTAAAATCAGAATTTTGCGGGAAAAATGACAGACTTTCCCGCCTGAATAAATGTGCCATTAGATGAATAAATATAGTATTAAATAGTAACATAATGAACGTCATTCGTTCTCTCACTGATCGAGAGAGAGGCCGAAGTAAGTAATTACTTATAAAAGTCATCATTAAAAATCTTTTCTTCGTAAAAATGCTAATTAATACAGGCGAGGTTATGCTTTGTCGTTTAACGTAATAGAATCGTGTTTTTAATAAAATAGTGTTTTCTATAATTACATTGTTCATATTTTCAGAGTTTACTCAAGATTATGACTTAGCACTTTTACGTTTAAAGTGTTTCCCTGAAGACATGTACAATGGTATTGCACCAAATGCAGATGCTCCAGTTTTTAATGCACAACCACCAACATTAGCTTGCAAATTTTCTTCAGCTCCAGGATTTGAACAAATAATAGCTTTTGGTAGCGAAGATGGAAAGATTGCACTCCAAGACACAGCAATTAAAAAGAACTCTACTGAACCACTGGAAGGAAAAACGGTATTTTTTATTAAAATTTTTATATAGTAATTATTAAATTAAATAAATTACTTACTTAAAATTATTTAAATAGGCACATACTGATACCATATTTGATATTGATTGGATGCCACAAGAATTAAAATTAATTACTGCTTCTGGAGATCGTACAGCTCGCTTGTGGGATGTATCTACTTCAGATATTAAACAATTAAATACATTTAGAGCACATTCCCGTACTATCAAAAGTGTTATTTTTCGACCCCAAGACAAAGGTAATAATAATATTTATTATACGTAAGTTAATAATAATATAATATAATGTGTAAATAAATCAAATAATAATATTTTTATATCATGATTTATGTTTAGCTGTATTTGCAACTGGATCTAGAGATGGAGCAATAATGATTTGGGATACAAGAGCTAATTATGTAGAATATCCTAAACCTGATAATTGCATATACAATGCACACAACACTGATGCAGTGATTAGATCAAGGCATCGAAGTAGAACACCAACAAGATCAACAAGTCTGCAAAGCATTACAGGTTTAGCTTTTCAAGATGATTATACATTATTATCATGTTCTACTGGTGATGGGTAAGTTTTATATTCAAAATGAATCAATGATTAATAAGAAAGGAAACTAAATTAATCTTTTATTTAAGCTTAATAAAAGTGTGGGATCTAAGAAAAAATTATAGTACCTCTAAAAAAGAACCCTTGCCAAAACATTCAATGAATTATGGAGGAAAAACAAACAACAAAGGATTTACATCTTTATTAATCTGTCCATCAGGCATAACTTTATATGCAAATTGTATAGATAATACAATTTATGCATATAATATATCATCTTACACTTCTAAACCAAGTAATTCTACTATTATATACTTATATTTGTAAATAATGTAGAAGTAATATAAATTTAAATTAATTTTCTGTTAGTTGCTGAGTACTATGGACATAAAAACGATACGTTTTATGTAAAAGCCTGCTTGAGTCCTGATGGCAAATACCTTGCAAGTGGTTCAACTGATGAATCAGCTTATATATGGCATACTAGTAGACCAGGTAGTCCTCTGCTTAAACTCTGTGGTCATAGTGATGAAGTAAGTTGTGTAGCTTGGTGTAAAGTAGGTGAAACAAAGGTAATAAAAAATATACTTACGTGATATTCTTTATCAAGGATCACCGTTATCTATTTTATTTATTTCAGATCGTTACTTGTTCAGACAAGGCTTGTCACAGAATATGGCGCATAGGTCAAGAATTTCTCGATGATTGCGACATTCGAGGTTTTGCTGAAGCAATACCTCGTTCTCTACAAAGTACAAAGAAAATATCTACTTTGGAAACAACTCCTACTATGTCTAAACCTCGACGAGCTAGAGAATACAGATCAGAATACTCATCCGAATCAGATGTTACTCCTGGTAAGTTCACTTAATATACAAAAAATTAATTTTTATTACTTAAAGCATTTACAACACATAACTAATATTTGAAATTAATGTTTCAATCAGTAAATACTCCTCAAAATGGTGTGCCTGTGTCTAATAACGGAGGTACCAAAAGAAATTATGAACAAATGCTTGACCATTATTATTCAGGAAATCACAAATCTATTCTATCTCCTATTCAAGAAAACCACGAAGCTCCTGCAAAACGTCAAAACATAGAAATGAGAGGAGCTAGAAGACTATTTAGTCCAGGTGATGAACAAGATATTCAGGAAAATAGCGAAAACGAACTGCAACGAAGTTGTGGTTCTGAATCTGATGAACCTGGCCCTAGTTCAGGTGCGAAGTTGGAACAATTAACTCCATTTTCGCCAACACTAAACTTACCAAATTTCGTGATTGACGGAACTGCTCCTCATTTACTTGAGATGTCACCACAAAAATCAAAAGAAAATGTTGATTGGTTGACGAAAATGAGAAAAGAGAGATATGCTCAACGAAATAATAAAAGTAATGAAAAGTCTACAAGTCCACAAAATCATAATACGCCAAGCCGTAGAATAAGTAGATCAAAATCTAGAGAGTCACGGAAAGTGCCTAAAAGTCCTGCAAGTCCGTTATTACAGTTTTTTAGACCAGCATTAAAAATGGAACTTCCCCGCAATAATAATCTGTGTCTAGGTAGCGCAAATGAACCGTTGTTATGTTCTCCAGAAGAAAACTGACTATCATAACATGTGATGACTGTACATATTATAATTTAATTTAAAAACTTTGTTATACCACACCAACCTTAAAATCACGATTTTGATATGATTTTTCGGTTTTCATGGTATAAAATAAAGTTCGATACTGGTGTGTAAGTTGATTACACAGGAATACAAAAAATAGGAAGTAGTCTAACTGAACTACCACATCCACATGTGATCTGTTTAACACGAATATAAATTGAGTTTTGTTCCATCATTTCAGGACTTTGATTTTAATCTTTAAGAATTTTAAGGTATTAATTTCAAGGTCAAAAAACAATTTTTCAAAATTTGTTTGATAATATTTTATTACCTACAATAATCTTTAAATTACATTTTGTATTTTATCAATTTAATTATTTTTTTCCGAGATAATTCAATTTTAAATTAAACCAATTTTTAATCTACAAAAAAATCGTATAGAGTTAATTCAAAATGTAATTTATGAGTTACAATTGGTACTGTACAATGTTATGGGCTAAATCTTTAGAAATTGTTTTTAGCCTTAACAAATAAGCATATCTTAAAATTCTTAAAAATCAAGATATCTCAAAATCAACAACATTTATATGGATGTTGTAGTTAAGTCCATGAATAAGACCACTTTTTTTTGCGTGCCTGTGGTATTTATGAATTATTTTCTCGTGAAACATTTTGCACCCGAGCGAAACGAGTCACACCCGTGTCGAAATGTACTATTACATACTGCGTTAACAATTTTGCCATATTTATATTTTTGTACGTTTTCTAAATATTTATATTTCATGTGTATTATTAATCTATAAGATTCTTAAAAATATTTGTAAAATTAGTATATTACGCCCCTAGGTAGAGAAAGAATTGGCAAGCTCATAGCTCATAGCATAGAGGTGTATACTATTTTTTTGCCTAGCGAGGCCGAAAATACAAAGTTCTTGATCCGGCGCCGCACGAGAAAGTAGTACTTTCGGCCCGCTAGGCAAAAAAAGATATTTTATAGAAATTTTCTTAAATGAAAATTGAATGCGTTTATATATTAATTACTTATTTGGCATATGTACAAACGTATTATTTGTCAGGGTAATCACGTAACTTTAAGAAACGAAGTTAAACAAAAAATTAAAAAACAACTAAAAAGTAAGTTCATGAGTGGTCTATCCATTGATTGCGCGTTTAAAAAATTCTGTCTTCATACTTATTAAGTTTTAAAATTTTTACACTTTTGAACATCTATTGTTGTAGTGTAAGAAGTAAATTATTTTATACTTTATATATTCGAGTAACAAACATGTTACTAATATGGATATTGTAATATAAAGTAACTTTTAGACTTTTCAAAAATGCGTCAAAATACTATATTTCATAGAAGTTCAGAATTTAATTATTAACTTTTCAAAATTTATATTTTTAAAGTTAAGGTCAATTCAGTGCTTGAGCATTACCTAAGTATTTTTTACTATTTTAAATATTAAAACATTTGATATTTAAAATTTTATATAAAATATTATAGAATTCAAAAAATCATTTTTATAAAAATGTATTATATTCTTAAAATAAAGCTTCTTTTCATTATCTAGTCTTGTTTCTTAAAAGTTGAGAACACAATTATTGTTAAATAAAAATTTATATACATTTACATATTTATAATTCGTTTTTATCTTCGTTTTCAGAGCAAAATATTTTTACTGTTTTGGGAAGTAATTTAAACTTCACAGATTTTAATTCAAATTCTTCATTATCTATATAAAAAGAGCGTTCCTTATCAACCTGTAAGATTTTATATATATAGTAAAATAATAATTACAACAGCTTACTTTTACATAAATACACTTACAAAATCATCATTTTTCAGAGGATGAATTTCAATATCCTTGGCTTCTAGTGTTTTATTAATTAATGTCTTATTATCCTTCAATCTTCTCCAGCCTTCAGTTACAAAGTCAGTGTATTTAATATTTTCGGGACCTAAAACATATTCGACTTAAAAGTAAAGTAAATTTAGATATAATATATATTAAATAATGTAATAAAATTTTACCTAATTCAACTTTCACTGATGGGATTGATTTATCTTTTCTTTGTTCAATGTTTTGCGTTTTTATATGTAATTCTGTTGTAGAAATCGGAACTTCTCTAATTATTCCACAGTTTTCGTTTATTATTTTACTTCGATCAATACTGTCAACTAAAATAATTTTTTTTCTTTTAACAAATACTTTCTTAATAATAGTGATTGATCCACATGTTCATGATAAAGTTTTATTAATCGACGTTAGAATCTAACACATGGCTTCTATAAGCAATTAACTTTTTTATTTTTATCAAAGGACTTACACATATGTTGTAAAGCAAGAAATGTTTAATAATCCATGCATTAGACTCTAAGATCAATAAATAATACCTAATTTATTATAATAATAACCAATATTTTTATTTATTTCTTTTAAATTCAAGATATACAAACCAGAAGAAGCAGTTCTAATTTTTGGTAAAAATACATTCCACCACCTTCCTGATGGAGATTTTTCTTCATGATCTTTGTAACACTTAGAACAGCCACTGCAAGGATCTGAATAACGTATAACACCATTACAATTCCAATTTATATCACTTTTATATCCACTGAATATGTATGTGACATATCTAAAAATTTAAATCTTGATTTATTATATTTTTTAATTTAATATTACTAATTATTTTGAAAATTTCTAACCTTCTCAGTGAACCCCAGTACCAGTATTTATCCATTCTTGAATGAGCATCTTTCCATGCACCCCATTCTACTGTCCCAACAGCATAGATTGGTTCTGTAGGATGCTTCGCATCCTTTTGGAACATATGTTTATTGTTGAAGGTATGTTAAAAACTTAATTTAGTTCTAATTTTATGCTATAAACTATTACCTCTAATAATTGTACTTCAACAACATCTGCTAATTTTGTTTTTCCTCTTACAATTGCCATTGTAGCATCAATAAGTTCACGAACTTCAACCAGATCTTCATAGCCATAAAATAGAGAATCAGCAACTCTATTTGTTTGGCCAAGGGGTAAGATTCCAATAGGGCATTGTTTAACTGATAAATTGCTGTTTTTACTCTTCCTCATAATTCCAGTAATAACATCAGATAAAGTTCCATCTCCACCAGCTACTACTATTGCATCAGTCTGGAAATTTAAATTTGCTACTAAATTTCGAGCTTGATTTTCAGATTGGGTCTGTATTACAGTCACTGCAAATCCAGCAAGGTGTAATAGAGGTTCACAATATTTTTCAAATAATTTTTTAGCTTTTCTGTAATTTCAAATAAATATTATTTATGATAAAAAACTTTTTGAAATAATAAACAATCAATATATTAATAAGAAAATACCTTTTTTTAGCAACTGGATTCAAAATAACAGTTACATGTTGTGGTCTCATAGAAACAGGCAAAGGTTGATCTCCATATTTAACAGCTTCTTCACAATATTGTCTTACAAGTTGTTCGGTACTGTAAAATGAAAAGAATAATTTTTTGTTATTATTTATAACAAATAAAGATTTTGAATACTTGCTAAAAATAAAAGTTTATATATTATATTAAAATACCATTGTTTTAATTTATTTATTATAAATAAATAAGTTGTTTAAAATAGACTAAATAAAACTTACTCGTATGTATCAATACTATACGACACACCATAAGAAAATGCTGCTGCTCCGACAACTGACTTCTTCCAATTATTTCTAATAACTTTGAAAAAATTGATAACACGAGCCATTCTTTAATTAACACTTTGAAAAATTAAAATGAAGTCATTTATTAATCATTATTTTCATAAGTAATTAATTGTTTTAGTCATCAGGATTAAAAAAAGTATGCAACGGTGTGAACCGCAAACATAGCAAACAGCTGATTCGATTTATTTCATTTTCATGTTCCAAATCTAAAAACAGCAAACAAAAATATTTCGCCGATATTTCGAGTTTCGACGTATTTCGATAGGTATTTTGACAAATTTAAGTATTTATTTATTAAACTATTTTTGTAAAAATAAAAAATCAAAATAAGGTAAAAAAGATTCTCTGCTCTATTAAGTAAATTATTTTATATATTTATATCTAAATAATGTAAGTGTTCTACACTATAAAAATACGTATTACAATCCGGAGCAGATATGCATACGCGGCATTAGGCATTATGACAATTTATGGCTAGACTGCTGTATCTTTGTCTTCTTTTATAATGTTGGCTCCAGCCAATTGTTAATAAATCGCCTTGAACAAATCATGTGCTTGCGCGCTGTGCTGCGAGGCTCAACAGGCGGGAGTTTTAATGATTTAAGTTGAGAATTTTTCGCAATGCGACTATATGGAAAAGGAAAAGGAATATCAAACAATGCCATAATTTGAGTTATTAATTTACAAATTGTTAATTTACAAATTAAATAATTATGTTGTATTTATTTTGCATATTTTTTAAATTTTGTACCATTTCCCACAAATCGGCATTGCCAAACGTATTAGTCACTATAAAAAGTCACTAAACTTTATTTCGTATTTTGCAGCAACACCGCTTTTTTAAATGTCCTACCAGAAAACTCGGGTTTTAACGGTTAAAGTATTAGTCAAAAGGAAAATAACAATATTGGTTTTTTCTGATCTACTTAACTCTTTTAAATAACAGCAGGGTAAATTAGATGTTAGATTTTTTCAACTAATTGAAAACAATTATGCCTCCAAAAAGAACTAAGAGGTCTAAAGGTACTTCTTCAAAAACAAAGTGAGTATTAATAATAGAATTTTACTTTAAACATTACAAAACATAATAAAATGTCAACTTTTTATTTAAATTTTAATTTGTAAAATATAAAACACTTATTCATAAAGTAAAACATAAACTATCATTGAATATGAAACACTTTATTTAGAATTATAATCCATAAAAATAAGAAAGTTCAAGTAAAAGTAAATGCATAAAATACAAAATAAAATTTTGTTGTCTTAAAAACATTTTTCAAGTAAACTGTTTTATTTTTATAATTATAAGAAATATTTTTGTTTAATAGTGAACCAATTGAAACTAATACAGTTAGTCTTCAAACTGAAAGTGTTCATACTACAGAAACTGAAGATTATCGAAAGCAAGTAAAACTTTTACTAAAAGAGATAGAAAATTATAAGATTCAAATTCTTGCACTGCAAAATGAAAATAATTTTTTGAAAAATCAAATTAGTACTGCAGGAAAGATTATATTAAGTAATGATGTTGCAAATGCTGTATTATCATCAAGAAGTTCTTTAAAAGGAAACAATGAAAAAATAGCTAGTCCTGGACCTAAAGGTAAAGGGTGCAGCTGCAAAGGTAACTGTTCTAACAAGATTTGTGGCTGCGTAAAGAAAGGAATAATTTGCCAAGAATTTTGCAGATGTGATGATGCTCATTGCAAAAATCAAGTAATGCTTTAATTTTAATATTTTTATTTTTTGCTATACTAAAAAATCTAATTTTAAATAATAAAACTTTTTTTAGGAACCAAATAAGGAAAATATTGAACAAGAAGCACTATCAAATGATGGCCAAAAGGCTTTAGAAAAATTTGGACGTTTGACATTGAATCAAGAGTCACTTCATGCATCTGAAAAAAAAGCAAAAAGAGGAATATTCAGTCCATTTGGAAATTCTAATGGACTGGCAAATCGAGATGCATCTTATTGTCCAAGCCCTTTAACATTTGAAGTAAAAAGAAAATTATTTACTCAAAATTCGGATGATCTAGTTGATATTGATACTGATGCAACACAAGAAGCTGACTCAATAACAGAGCCCAAACATTTAGAATCAATAGAAAATTTAAGAACTACAGAAACAGTTCAATCAATAGATCTTCATACTCCAATAATAAGACGAACTCGCAGAAAAATTATAGATCAAAATATAGATGGAGTTCAAGATCATAAAATAGAATCGAGTCCACAGAAATTAGAATCAAAAAAGATAAAAGAAAAACATTTTAAAAAATCCCAGCAAGCATTAAAAAAAGAAATAAATGCTCAAGATGTTGATCACCTTGAAGTTCCTACCATGAAAATAAAAAATTCAAATTTAAACGATAATAAAAAAGTAGATTTTGACAATGTTACAGATCAAAATGTGGCCAATTTACCAAAAGTATTAAGAAAAAAATCAAAATCTGTATCACCAACTAGACACGTTTCTCGAAGAAGATATGGTGATAAAGTAGCTTCTAAAAATAAAGCTAAGTCTATTTCACCTAGTGACCATAAAAATTTTCAGAAAGAATTAAAATTACCCAAGGTTATACATTCTCCACAAAATGTTAATATCAATGATATTCATGAAAAAAATAAGGATCAGTTGGCAGTTCCAACATTAACAATAGAGAGTCCTCCACAATCGAACCAAAACAAAAGTTCTATTTCCTTTGAGTCAAATGATAGTGGAGGTAGCTCTCATAATGTTTTAGTAAGTCTAATTAATTATTGTTTTTAATAATTGCTATATTAAAAAGCATATTAATAAGAAAGTTATTCATTTTTTAGGATATGAGTTTAAATCCAATGGTACCTAAACGTCAACTTCCAAGAAGTCCTATAAATACTGCTGGAAACGTAATCATGCCAATAGAAAATAAACGATTTTCTCCTCCAAAAAAAGGCAAGTAAACCCATATTTTTAAATTCTAAATTCTAAATTTTAATAATTAATTATTGCAGAACTGGCTGTAGAAGAAGTCGACTGGGAACAACATCAATCAGAATTAGTACCGTGCGAACAATGTAAGCGTAAATTCTTTCCCTTTCGAATTGATATTCATAAAAAGTCTTGCAAAGGAGTTTAAATTCGATTATGAGATTTTACTTTTATAACTACTTGTGCTTTGATATATTATTATCTTGTTTGTAAGTATTAGCGTCTAATGCTAAAATTAAAATTAAGATGTAAACGTACTTGTTAGATCTGTGATAAGTTACTCATTAACATATTGTAATAAAATAAATAAATAAAAATTGCTTCATAATGTATTGAAATGATATTTTAAGTTAAGAATATTATATAAATTTTTTTGAATAAGATTTAAATCCATTTTTATCATTTTTATATAATATATGTATATATTTATATACTTTAATCAACATCTACTATACAATGTCTTTCAAGCATTTACTAGTACGACAGGTCTAATTACATACAATGTAAATGACAATCTGGGCATGCACACCTGTATATTGTGTAAGAAGTCGTTTATATGTTCGCATACAAATCAATAAAAGAATGTTTCAGACAGTCAATATCATCCACACAAAGAGCACTGATAATATATTACTTATGTATAATTTTCTAAACACTATGTATAACTCACAATTCATTGCTATGCAATGATTTCAGATGTCGTTGATTTTTAATGAATTTCTTAACGAATGTTTAACTCCATTAAAATTTTCTATCATTTTAAATTTCTTTAATTATAAATTTTAATTGTTAAACATTCGTTGAGTTATTTAATTATTTATATTTACACTTTTGGTTTATTATTTAACACACAATTTTATTTTCTATGATTTGTCTATTAAATTGAATTAAATCGGCAATAACTTTTTTTACGAATGCAATGATTATTATTATAGGTGTGACCTTTACATATAGCTCTTTTTAAGTTTATAGACATATTTAAATTACTTTTTTATATTTGAATAATGCGTCAAAAATAAATATTGAAAATTTTTTTATATTGTTGAAGAAATTTTCCAAATTAAAATTCATTGTATCTAAAAAAAAATGTCATATTTAAAAATTTATTTTTTGCATATAAATTTTATCCTTTCATTTTTTATACACTAATTTTTTAGAAACCTTAAAGCCTCTATCGTAATGTAAGATATAAAATTGATAACAAGTATAGTGTCTTAAAAAAGTATGCTGAAATTTTTTTATTTATTTAATTAAAAAAGGAAAGATTATTTTATGAAAATATTTTCAAAAAAGTGAAAAATTAACTGTATATAGGTTTTAAGTGAGTGAAAATGTGTAAACCTTGAATATAAGTGGAACTTTATTGTAAAAAAAATTTGCAAGTCTTAATCTCATTTTAGTAATGAGTTGAATAAAATAAGGTAGATGAAATTTACTCGCGTTTTGAAAATGTTTTGCAGCACAGCCAATGACTGATTTAGTTACTGTACTTGCATCACATCGAAATTTAATAAGCCCATCTGGCATAAAACTAAATAATGTTCATTCATATGAAAAGAATGTACAATAAATGGTATACAAAACTATTACCTTATTATAACTTTTATATATACAAATAATATAATAACACAATCTTAAATAATACTGCTAAACAATACATTATAATAGATACAAAGTTGTATAATATAGACATATGACAATTCAACGCAGGCATCAAACAGATATTTGACTAGAAACTATTTTTGTGCCTTAAAAATATTTAATAAAAATTTCTTTATTTTCAAAGTAAACATCTGTTAATGTATTCTTCGTTTTATAAGATTTGAAATTCTCTGCAAAAATTGTGACTACTTTTTCAAGAAATTTTAATCATATTTTATATGACGCCAATTATAAGACTGCTCATTATGTTTACTTTTAAAATAGATAAAATTTGTAATAGAAATTAAAATTACAATAATGTATGCATAATTACTGTATATGCACGTACCTCTCAAAAATCTGGCAAAGTTAATGAAAATGGATTTAATTAGGTTTCTAAAAGAATATGCAAAAAAATTTAAGATACTAAAGTAAAATAAATTCAGCATAGTTACTCCGTTTAGCACGTAATAGTCATATAAATATTTAATTAACTCTACCAGATTCATTAAATTATTTTAAAAATTAAAGTTTGTAATTGTAACAATCAATTTTTGCTTGAATACTTCGATGGTTATTATTTGATCTTCTTTATTAGCGACAAGCTTAAACGTATAAGTAATAATAAATTTTAAACATTTTGAAGCGAAGGTAGAAAACAATAATTTCCCTTTTCAAGTTATAAAAATAAAACCTTAGAATAAAATAATTAAATTCTCTGGTTTTATATACTGTTACGTATTGTTAATGCAAGATTAGAAATACTCAATGTAAAAAACCTATAAGTGAATATAAATGTAAACGCGATGTCTCTTACAGAAAGTTTTCTTTCGGATAATATTTGCATTGATAATGTTTTCACGTCATTAATAATTAAGTCATTTTCAAATGTCTTCTTTTAATATTACGTAACATTTTTTCAGTATCGTTTGTTAAAAGCGAAATGTTTAGAAGTACAATTACAATGTTGAAAAATATTTCGATATTCTTCAATTTGTCATATTTTATGAACATTACATATGGTGTTTGTTATGATATTTGCACATATCTACATATCAATGAGAATATTCAAACATCGATCAAGTTTTCACTCTAAAAGTTTTACATATATAAGTACTATTCAATCAAAGTAATGATTGAATTTACAATTTCAATTTCTAAAAGGTTTTTGTTCATTTGAAAAACTCAATTCATAGAAATTTGTGCCTCAAAACTGGAACATTTCTCAATTGACTTATCGCCTTTGTTATGTTGAAATAGCAATCCATCGCAGTGCTACAGAATATTTAGGACCGAATTTTGCTTGAAGTTATCTTAAATTTTACAGAAAATATATTGCACTCAATAATTATCATTAGTATTTTTCTAATTGTTTTACTCACAGCTTTCCTGCTATGAAATATGTGAAAGTTTCTATTTCACAGGCTTTATGTATTCGTTTGTTTTCTATACTAATTTGTAAACAATTATGTAAGGGTTCCTTTATAATTTTCATTGCTCATGGTGTCACTATTAGAAACTTTTCAATTTTCCCTACGATTTTACTGTATTGTCTATTATAGTGTTAATATATTCTATACGTATTGTTAAGCCTCAAGGTTGACACAAAACTTTCCTTAATTTATAAGTTGACTTATGAATCACGTTTGTAAATTGTTCATAATTTAGCAGTTTTTCAGTATTGAGGTTTATATGTGAAATACATTGTTTTTGCGCTATCTTTTAAATTATTTTAATACTAAGAACAAAATGATTTCCAGTTGTGTCGCGTCTTCCTTGTGGCGCAAATTAATTTTTAAGATTTAAAAAATTATAATAAGAAAATGAAAGTTCTATTTCATTTTTTCAACAAAAGTAAAAAATCTAGTAATGTAGACTAACATGGATTTTGTCTATAAAAAATTATGATTAATAAATTCTATGTATAAATATATTTATATATATATATATATATAAATAAAAATCACTTTTATCAATTTTCAACACACAGGAATGTGTGTGGAAAGTAAAAATCACAGTTAAATAATGATTAATGTCTCTTTTGGTTGTTATAACAAGTGTGAATCTTGTATAAGAAAAAGTTTTACCACAAAGCAGACTAGTATAAAATTGTATTACAAAAAAGTAATAGATTACTGTTTTTTTGTTTCAGTGCCCATTCATCGATTTTTACTTTCCTCATAATGTTCACATAATGCAATAATAAACTGCTCAATTCACAGTTAGCTTTTTCACATTTATCGATAAATCTGTCAATAAATTTTAATAAATTCAGACTGTTGCAACGTATATTTACACTAGAATAGATAAATAATGATTGGATGACAGATTCATCGAATTCCGACATTAAAAAAAAATTTAAATAACTAAATTTAATTTTTTTATCTTATATATATGTACAAATTATCTAAACCTTTTTCCCAGATACCTTACAAACATTGTAGTCAATGATAATATTTTTCCATTAATTATTGCTCTCTGTAGAATGCTGAGAGCGTAATGTTGAATAACACCCTTGACACACTCTTACCGGTTTCAATATACCCAATCTTGAAATTTTCGATTCAAATCTGCTACATCTGAAAAATATTCAGTTTTAAAATACATCCAATAAGCAGGTTCGTTGTAATTATATTCACCCATAAAAACTGTAACTACTATTACAAAAACTTACTTAGAACAAAATACTTGTCCACAATTACGACAATGATGTCTTCTTTCATAAAGATTAAATTTTACTCCACATCCAACACAAGAATCAGCTCCCTCGTCTTTCAACCAATGATCTGCTACAGTTCGACCAGGTTGTTCGCAGACGCTCCAAGAAAATACACGTCCTCGCGTGTCGCCAACATAAACAGTTCGATGATCCCTAAGTTTAATTTATTAGTCAATTTTTTTATAAAATTGTTTACTTTTTATCCAGTGGCACGGTAGTGCCGCGGAGGCGAGTTTGAAAAGCAGGCGACGCGGCACCCGTACCACTATTTACTTCTAATTTGATGTTCGCATTAAAAAGGACTTTATTTTTACTTTACCTCGATACCGCCAATGCTGTAATCGAAGCAGGTTCAGCATTATCTTTTCTGTCATAGGCAGTGTGCATTGTTAATTTACTTCTAAAAACCAGTTGCCTTTGCCATTTAAAACCTTCTCTTAAAATATTTTGAGGGTTAATTCGTTTCGGTTTAGTATCAGCCTCTGTAACTACAACAAAACTGTCTGTAAGACTTGTATCACTTTTACTAGTCCTCATCGCAGTTTCAGAATCTATAGCGCTACTAGTAGTTTCACTGAAAAAAAAATCGATTTTTATAATAAATACTGAAATCTAATATTAATCTTAAACTACAAATAATACAGTGTTTTAGATCTAATTGACGTTACCTAATTTGCGTCCCTTCGCTATCTGCTCGTCCTCCTCCTTCACTTTTTCTAAATAATGGATTGCCTCGACTTTTTCTTCTAAGTACTACTGTAGAAGCATGACTTTGAGGAGAAAGTTTATTGGCAAGACCATTACTAGATTCATTATCAGAACATTCTTCCTTTTCTTCGTGTGATCTTGCTGCTTCTTTCGAGTTTTCTGCTTCTGACAAGCTACTTTCAGATCCACTTTTTGCCAAAGATCCTGTAAACAAAATTCAAAGATTAGAGATAAACTTTGGTTTAGAAAATAATAAAATGAACACAAATTTATTTGAAATTTTACCTGATCCTTCATTTGATATACTCATTTGCTTCACAAGTTCATGAACTCTTTTTTTTGTGCTTTCTTTTTTATTTTCTTCTCTAACTTGCTCTTTCTTTTTATCTTTGCTAATTGGTATTTCCTCAATCTTCTCTTCTTCAGCTGGTACTTGCACATAATCCATTGACCACATCTAAATAGAACAACATTTTTATCAAGAATTCTGTTAAAAAGAAAAGGTTATTTATTTAATAATCTATAAAATACAAACTCGTGCTACTCCATCAGTGGATCCAGTCATTATGACATTTTGAGAATCCCATTCATGAGTTTGGCTAAATGCTACACACAATATTTGCTGCATTCTGTCAGCTCTGCCCACACAAGTATTTACGCTGGCTAATTCTTCACCATTTATGCTCCATACGTGCAACCATGTTGCGGCACAAGTAGCAATGTCGCCCTAGAAAATGGCATTAATTAATTAAAAGTGTTATTATTTAATGACTTTTATGTAAAAATATCTAACAGTTAAATCATTTATAGCAACTGCGGCGACAGGTCCAGCATGCCCTCGTAGTTGTCGAACAAATAAACATCTTGAAAGGTCCCAGATAATAGCAGTACCATCTCTAGATCCGGATACAATAACATTATACGCAGGACTTGCAGCAAGACACGTTACAGCATCCGTGTGACCATATAGGCACTGTTTAATTGAAAGTTGCCGTTTTGAATATTCCCACACGGTTACAACCTATAAAACAATACCGTCACATAGTTAATAGGTCTAAATATAAAAATATAAATATAAATGTTATATTAAATACTATATTTTTACTTACAGAACTGGTACCAGCAGTTACAATCAATTTTGATGATGGACACACGCATGCAACAATTTCTCCACAGCTTTGCATCATTGTTTCACATACAAATATAGCTTTATCACTATCATAGTTTCCAACCCGCAAAGAATGGTCAGCAAATCCCCAAGCAACGTATTTATTATAAGATGGGGGAATTAAAGTTTTATTTTGTTCAACAGCTAATACAGCTTTATCAACATGTAATATTTGACCAACTGGACCTTTTAGTTCTAAAATAAAAAATTACAAAGGTAATAATACAATAAAATTATCGTGCATTTAAATACGTTTTAAAATTTTATAACAAACCTTTAATCGGTTGAAGAGATGGTTTTAAATTATCTAAATTATGGAAAAATAGTCTATCTGACGTTGTTATGCTTAGGCCTGGTGTTATTGGACCAGGATCAATCACACTTGTTCTTTGAGTCATTTTTTTAGCTGGATGTGGCTTTTTGAAAAGCTGTTTAGGTATTTGACCAAAATTATTAATAAATCCAATAGTTGCATTCTTTTTCAAAGGATCATCAATGCTAAAAATAAAAATAAAGAATTAAAAGTACAAAGTATTTGAAGTATGATTAAAATAATTTCTAACTAGCTTTAAAACTTCATTCACTAGCGCTCGTTCGGTACAATGAACCTTTTATTTTAAAAATAAGATCGTATTTATATTAATTTATTAAATAAAAATTCTATAAATTGTCGAACATTGAAAGATGTGACGTCATTCAAATTTGCGACATCATTAAGGGAAGCACTTTAATTTAATAGAGGAAGAATTTTTAAAATATAGCTTACTTGTAAATATCAACATTTCCTTCATAAAAAAGATGATGGAAGACATTGACGGCATCGACTGCTGCCGGCCCGTTTTGCTTGTATCCAAATATCAAATCAATCCATTGATGAAGGTGTTGGGAAACATAATCGCATTCTAATGCAAGTCTATGAACTCTTATAAATTCACGGGGATCCTGTTTAGCCCATGGTGGAAGAACAATATCGCCAAGTTGAACACCGCTTTGTTTAGAACCTGTATGAAAAGTATTCACAATACTTGTATGTAACAAAACTCTCCAAATATTTAATTATCTTATTATATTATAAAATATATCTACCTAGATCAAAGTTATTTGAATTAATAAGAAATTCAGGCAAGTAAAAAAATTCAGGGATGAGCTCTTTAACATCAGCCATATTATGTTTTGATGCTGAAAGCCACGATTCTTTGATACTATTAAACATTCTATCTGCTAAATCAAAATGACCACCCTAAAATTAGAAAAAAAATTTGTTGTAACACAATTTAGATGTGAAAAGATTAAATGAAATTGTTCGCAAAATACTCACTTGCAATCTAAGAAAGTGTTGAGTAAAAGGTTCCATTCGAACCAAATATGAACACACAATCATAGCAGAAGAATAATGAGTTCCGTAATGGTACGGTGGCGTTTCTCCATGTGGGTCATCCCATTCTTTATACCTAAACAAATACAAATTTTCCAATTTAATTTTAAGATTATTTCTTTATATTGAGTTTAAAAAGAATATATTAATTCATGTTAATTGTTAACCTCTTTCTAAATTGCAAAAGTCTTTCCGGGCTTTGAGCACCCATTGGTTTACCAAAATCTCTAAAAGTATTTGAATCATTTAAGTCAAGTTCTTCACTGTCATAATCTGCTAGAATCCATGGAAAAATTGGATACTGCATTAAGTCATTGTAACTTCTTCCAGCCAATGTATTTAAGTGCATTAAATATTGGAAATTGGATATTTCGCCTCTCTAAAAAGAAAAGGCTTTCATTCTATCATTTGATTCAATTTAAATTGAGAAATATTAGAAGTACATTGTTAACCAAACATTTTAAAGAAGAGAGGTTTATTACCACGTAAGAAAAAATTATCGTTTTAATTTAATACGTACCACCCATCTTTGTGTAACAGATGTTTCACCAATAAGACTCGAAAGCAATCCAGTTGCTTGTTCTACATTAGCGGTCCTTTTTTGACCAGCAACAGACTGTTGAGCACTGTCAGCAATAGCAGTAGCAAAAGTCATAAATCGCTGATAAACTTTATTACGAACTTTTCTAGGAAAAGCTAATAAATAATTTCGACCATCTCCACTAAACACTTCTAGCGCCATTGGTTGTAATAAATATCTTCTCTTGTGAACCTCCCTAAAATCAAAATTTACATAGTTTTTTACAATTGGGTGAAAATAGAATTTTAAGAAAATTTTGGGTTTTGCGTATTATTTTTCATTATAGTTTTACCTTATGTCTTCATAATTAAATTTCGAACATTGCCTCATTGCTCGTGATCGTCTTGGAGATCCAGGAGAAGGTAGAATAGGTTCGTAAGCATCAGGTAAACTTTCTATATCACGTATTTCTCTTGACTTTAACAGAGTAAAACCATCAATTACATAAAAATGTTCTTTTCCAAATAATAATAATCCTTCTGTTGTATCTAGACCCTGTATTCTTGCGCATCTAAACATATGACTTATCTAAAAGAAAAATTATATTTTATATTCTATTATTTTTAAATTTATTATAAAAATAATTAAGAAATAATTTACTTTTTCATGTTCCTCTAATAAACGCAAAAGAGTTTGATTATCTGGAATGCCTTGATTATTTTCTTCTTCTTGTTCCGTGTCTTCTATAGTTTCATCAGGTTCACTAGCGTGTCGTTCTAAAGTACACGGTACCATTGGCGGTTCACTTTCTGTAGATGTCTCATTCATATTTAATGGTGTGTCATCAATTAAAGGATCTCTTTCGCGTTCAAACATGCCTGATGAATGTCCTAATTGCTTTAAATAATACTCTTTGCTATCAAGACTCGTCGCTACTTTGTACTTTAGTTGTTTCTGTAAAATTACGAATATTTACATTATACAACTTTGAAAGTAAAGGACTCCATACACAATTTATCGATTTTGGGTTCTGGTTAAATTGGCTGAATTTTAGATACATTATAGTTACTACTTTATATTTTATAACCTTCTGATTAAAAGTGTCCATATGCACAAAGTCTGAAATGAACCTCCTACCTATATCTTCTAAGAACTATTCATTTTCAGACTTTGCTTCTATGGACACTTTTGATGAGGAGGTCATGGAATAATATATCCAAAGTTCAGCCAATTTAACCGGGATCCAAAATCCGTAAGTTGTGTGCGGAGTCCTTTAATAAATTGTGTATAATTTTCATAGTAAATCAATTTACGTTATCTGGATGCTCCAGTTCGGGTCTATAAGGATAATGTATATAAAATAATTCGTTCTTCATCATTTTTTTACGCATTCTACAGGGGCCTTCTGTCATATCGAGCATCCATTTATCCAGTACCGTTGGTGTCGGTGGTCCCCATAATCCACGTTCTCTTGTGAGTTCAGTTTCAGTCTGAAGCCATTCCTGAAATTAATGTGAATACATTGTATACAAAATCATTAAAACTATATATCGATTTTAAAATGAATTTCTCACTTGGTAGACATAACGTTGAGTATGTTGATAAGTTTGCTGGTATTGTAATTTTCTATTTGCTGCTAATTCTCTTACTAAGGTTACGTTTTGTTCTGTCCATTGCACTACAGTGCTATAATGCAATCTTAATTTTACTCTAACAGACTCTTCTTTTCTTACTTTTGTTCGACTTGCTAATCTAGTTAAACCTCCAGTAACTTTTTGGATTTTCTGTGAATAATAAAAATGTTATCTAAAATTTATATGATAAATAATAAAAAAAATCTGTGAATTACGTTATTAATTGCAGATTGAATTTGATTATGTAATTCCCATGGCGCTCTATATGGTGCTTTCCTTTCAGAAACTACATAATTCATCCAAAGACGTTGAGCTATTTCATGCACTTGTTCTCGCACAACAGATAAGTCTGGGGCTCGTTCATTACCGACTGGTGGTGCTAATGTAACTTTAAAAACTTCTTCAATAGCAGGTTTCTTACATACATAAAGTTCTTCCCAAACTCTCGTAGCTGCGACAGCCATAAGATTATGACCTTGATGGGAAGTTAGTCTATCATCACTAGATTCTATTTGCGGATTTACATGCCATGTAGTTTTCATATTAGTGTCCAACATTATTTTGATATCGGCAGTTAATTGCAATAAACAATAAGTTAAACAGCTAATGAATTCCAACTCATGGTTACCAGCACCAAATACAAGTAGCCTATTAAATAAAATACATTTTAATTTTTTTACTTGTGATTTTTAATTACATATAATTTTATTTTACCTATGTGTTGTGAGTTTATGCAGAGCTTCAAGTACTGCCATTTGGTCAGCAATCGAATCAGTAGATCGTGACAGTAAAAATAGAATAGTTCTATTCAAACAATGATGAAGTCCTTCCATGCTAACAGCACCTGGTCTTCTTTTAGCTTGACCAATCAATTTAACGATAAAATCAAATACTTCATGCGGATCTTTAGTAAGACAACCTGTCAGAAAAAGTTTATAGTTATAATTATTACGTTTTTCAAATGAATATCATACTTTTTTTTCGTTTTTCGGGCAGTAATTTTCGGGAAGCAATTTTACGAAAAATTATTGAGAATAAAAAATTCTTAGAGTTAGCCAAAGAATACATATAAATATTTTCAGTGTCTTGAGCAATTTTTTGATTTTTCAAAAAATTTTGATTATTGGCCAAATCAAAAAAGTTGCTCGAAACATTTTGAAAAGATTCAAGTGTATCCTTTGAATGATTTTAAGAACTTTTTTCTATTGCCACTTTCCCCACAAGATCATAGTTTTCGAGAAAAAAATTCATGAATTTTGTCGCAAAAATTTTGCAGTTCAGATGCCATTTTGAACACATTAAGATAAAAAATCGATTCCCAAACCATATATTCTTAAAGTTCAGACATTTATTCCACCGGTTAGTGGAATTTCAGGTTCATTGCAGACAGAAAAACCCTTGAAAAGTCGATTTAAAAAAAAGTGTGAAAAAACCATGCTTTTTTTTAATCTGAATTTTCTCATAATTAATCATTTTTTAGGGAAATTTCATGTATACTATCGAAAAGGACATGTCGCAATAAGCCCTCAAAGAGCGGTGTACCGCGAGTGGCGTTTTGGTCCGAAACGGGTTAATTACCTTGCCATAATTTATCAACGATTCTAGCAGTAACGTAACAAACATTGCTAGTTATGTTATTTACGGAACCCCCAGGTACAACTGGTAAAGCTGCTTGTTCACCAATAAGTACATCGGCAGCTAATAAATGGTCCATCAAAATCGATAATACTTCAGTTTGATAATGCGTTTGTTGATTTGTAGATGCATGTTCTGGCCATGCGTCTAAAACTAAATCGATAGCTGGTGGTGATTTTGTCGAAACTGGTAAAGAAAGCGAGTCAACTACTATAACTCGTAAAAAGTCCATTACGAATTTTCGTACAAAATGATTCGTTAGTCCAACGTCTTTTGATGGTGATTTCACTAATACTGGTTCTTGCTATAAGAATCATATCATTGAGTGATCAATGCATTTCAGAAGTTCACACTTAACTATAATATTATTAAAGAAATACATTTCTTATTACCTCATCAGCTGGAGTGCTAGCACCACTACTATCATCAATACTAGAACTATTTGGTTTTGGAAACAAAGTTCCCGCTAAAGCTCCTAAAACTTCTGCAGTCATAAATACTTGCATGAAATCCGTAAAATTATGGTAGAGGAAGAATAAAAACTGGATTATTGTTACTGGATAGTCATTTAACCATTCTGGTAATCCTTCACTACTACATGTAATAAATATTATTACTTATACCACAGAAATTTATTAATTACATTTGTTAATATTAATAATTTGTATACTTTATTACCTCGTTGTGCAATTATTCACCATAGCTCGAACCATTGTTAAAAGTGTCACAATGGCTTCTGGACATAAATTTATTCGTGAAGCAAATGAGGAAAGAGAATGATTGGCTGGCACACCAAACAAGAAATTCCAAACATTATCAAGATCCAGCTAAAAAATTAATATTAAATATAATTCTTTTCAAAATTAAAGAGAAAAAGAAAGTTACTTTAGAATCTGCAGGCAGTAATTTTATTGGCTGTCCCATCATAAGGGCGATAAATAAGAAATATAACTCAGGAACTAAATCAATATGCTGTGGAAGTAACCATCCTAAGTGTTGAAAGCCTGGTACATGTAAACCAGTGGCTTTTGTTTCTCCGCCTGTCATTTGTTGGTAATATCCTAAAAAACATAGTTTTTTTAAATATAATTAATAAAATAAAGTTCTTAAAAGTAAATTACTTAGACTTCATAGATTCTATACCTAAAGCCATAGCCATTTTATTATGATCGGTATAACGAAGCCAACCTCCATTACTTGTCCCATCTTTAAACTTTTGTAAAATTGGTTGTACTGAACATACAGCGACTAGAATTCTTAGACCCCATACTACTGTAGTACTGTGAAGTCCGGGTTGAAGGAATAATAATACCCAATCTAATCCTAACACTTTAGATATTTCTTCACACATACTAAAATAAAATGAATACGTACGAAATCAACCGTTTTAATTATTAAAATGGTTATTTTATTAAATACCTTGCATTTATTTTAGAACCATTGAATAAAAGTGAATGAAGAAGTTGTAGGCAGCGATTTCGCAGAAGGATACTTTCTCCCTCTCCATCTTTATTTCCTTCAGCTTCTCGTAGAACTAAATTTTTTTCTGAACTTAGAGGTAAGGTTGCTACTATAAATTGTCCAAACCTAAAAAAAAAAGAAAAACAGAAAAAAAATAAATTATAATTTTTAATATTTTTTTTTCAATTATACTTGATAATTTAAAAAAATTACCATAACAAATCTGCTTGTCGAGGTTGCCCTAATAATATGCTAAGCAGAGCTAAAAGTACTTGCCTAGTAGTATTTTGTTTTACATCACTTAAAATATGTAATAATTTATGAACTAGTTGTAAATCTCGCATTAGACGGAGATTAGTACGCTTTTCGCTAGACTCTGCTACAAGCTCGTACAAGTGTTCTAATAGTGATCGTAGAAGCTCACCAGGAGCTTCATGCCATACCTAAAATTATTTGATTAAACTCACAAATGAAAAAATAAATTAAATTTTATTGAGAAATAAAAATTGTCGTAATTACCTGCAAATCGCATAATAAGTCTTGAAAAGCTGTTACATTTGGAATAGCACTTGTTTCTCTACCACTGTCAACAGTGCCAACTAAGCTAAATGTTAAATGAAGAATGTGAGAATTTAATAGAGGACATTTACGTCTTAATAACATAGCTAAAGTTTGATATCCTCTACGTCTATCCATTTGTTGTTGTGCTGCTTGATTTGAGCGAACAACACAAACTAAAGCTTTAACAGCCGCATACAGCGATTCAACATCTTGAGCCATGGCAATCATTCCTGTAAATAAAAAATTAGAAAATATTTTGATGTATTTCTTAATATAAAATAATGCACGAAATTCTAAGGTACGCTTTTTATTACCTAGTAAAACAGAACAACCGCCAACATTGTCTATCATAATCGCAACTGGTCTAGGATTAAAAACTCGAACTCCAAGGTAACCAACAACGACACCTCCTAAAGCACGTGCAGGACCACTTAAATGTCCCGAAGAATTATGTAAAACTCTTATTGGTGTAGCGTTTTCATGTGATGACATACCAAGCTGTTTAGAAAAATAAAATTAGTTTTTAAAAATTATAAGTTTTAAGAAATAGTTACAAGCTTTTTTAAGAATAAAAGATTAAAATCTTTTATTCTTCAATAAACTTTGAATAGTTAATTTACCTGTTTAGCTATCGACTTATTATCTGCTCTACTATAAACTTTCCTGATTTTCGCAAGAGTTAATTGTGACATTGCTTTGGCATTTAAACCAAATACTACCTTTTCTTCAGAGACAAGCGATGATAAAGGTTCAGAACCTGAAGCAAAATGATGCTGATTAGTTATAGCACGTTTTTGAAGCTTAAAATTATAAATATTTTAGTGGAAGCAAAATTATGCTTTCAGAAATAATTAATAATTTATATACCTGAAAGCTGTGGTGCTTGTAAACTTCCCATATAGTGCGGGCCTAATTTGAATAAATTAGCTATATTTTGGGAATTAAATACTTCTTCTACTAGATGACATGGACCCTGTTTCCATGCGAGTCTTGAATACCGTCGCCAACAAGGAGGCGTACCGATGTAGCCATATACAGGTGACGCAACTGTTAAATTTGCTGCACCTCCACCTGGAGTTTGAGTTATATAGTGCAGCTGTAAAATAAACGGTTTAAATATTGATTGGAAGAAAATTATTTATTAATATATTAATAAAAATAATCAATTCATATATATATATATATAATAATGCAATAAAGACCTTTTGACTATGTATATGCTGACCATCTAAATATAGAGAAAAACTGGAGTTCTTTAATACTGCTCGATTTAAAACTATGGCTATATGATGCCATTGCCCTTCATGCAACAAATCTGGACACCATACTCGGGCTCCACATTCACCAGTACCTTCAGGTTCCCATTCTCCAACATCTTTATAAAAAATTATGAATGTTACTTTATTTATTTAAGAACTTATTATCATTATTTTTAATGAAAAATTAATTTATAACATACTTTGAGGAAGAGCTGTTTCCTGGGTTGACACTATGATAGCTTTATCGCGGGCGCTAAGAACAGCAGTTAAACAGATCAAATCTCGACCATTTGGAGGGCTACGAACTAACGTTAGCAGTCGTACACAATGTGCATCTGTTCGAGGATCACTAAATTTATCCACGCATATCCATGTACTGTAAGTTATACCAGTTTGTGGAGGAAACAATCGGTCACCTTTAAAATAATGATTGTTTTTTTAATATTTATTAATTAATTTAGATATTTAGATAAATATTAATATTGATAATATTTTTATCATCCTAATTAGAAAACGTAAAAAAAAAATGAAACCTTCTAACTTTGCTATAAAAATGTGATTTCATAGTACCTGACCGAATACCCCCAAGAACACTATTATCTGCTGATACAACTGTAGGTGGTGTAGTACTTTGAGGAGCGACACTGGGAAGGTAAAGACACGCAAAACCTTCTGCGCTCATATCGAATTCCACAAATGGAGGTAAAGTGCAAGAACCGTGTGCCCTAAAATCTTTTGGCGTCGTCATTGATACTAAAGTCTTTATTCGAGTTAATGGAACAGGTCCGCCACGAGGGGTTTTTGGTTCAATGTCATCCAATGAAATACAACAGAGTGGATCCCCTAATCTCAGAAACTCTCTAAAATAAAATAAATAATTAGGAAATTTCTATTTACTTATGATTTGTGAATTTTTGAAGAAACTTAAATTGAACATTTAATTTTCAAATGCTGCAATCTACTCAAATAATTCCTTACATTCAATTTATAAAATATACTTTTTTCATATTCTTTGGTCAATTTGAATTAAAGAAAATTCTTATTTGCTTTTAGACAAAGTGCACAATTTTTAAAGAGACTGGATTTAATTTACATATAGTCATCAACATTATAATATACTTCGAAAATAAAAGTATTATAAGGTATTTTCAAATATTTTAATTAAAATTAAATTATCCTCTTTTTTCTTTAAATTAAAGATTATTTTATACGAAAAATTTACCTTAAATCTTTGGGCTCCAAAGATTGAGCAGCAAGACGTTCAATAATATATTGTAAAGGCTGATGAAGTGGATGGGTTTCATCTTGTAATGCCAATCTACCCATATTTAATAATTCACCAGCCATACCAGCTTCACACATTACTTGTTGATTCCTTTCTGAACGCACTAAGCTTTTTATTACTTCTGCTACATAGACTTGTAAAGATAAAGCTAATTCTGGGTCTATTTCATCAGAAACTGATGGAAGTAAATGAAGCATTCCAACTACTACTCCTGGGTGCACTATAATTGGCTCTGGTGCAGGTGGACTTAAATTTAATGAGTTTACCGTTGATCGCTTCCCGCTTCCTGGAGAATCCAAAGACTTTTGATGTTCAACACTAGATTGTTTATGGCTAGGAGATCTCATTCCCATTCCAGCTAAATTTGGTTTGTCAAAAGCATCAAGTGCTACATCATATAGAAGCCTAAATAAAAGGCAAGCATATCCAAGTGTTTGGGGAATTTCACTAGGAAATACTGGTTCTAATACACTTCCAGTAAATATAGTAAGCCAAATATTATGGAAATTCATGTTGAGAGCAATACTAATTTCTTCTAGTTTTGTTTGAGTCGTGAAACAACCAAGAAGCCTCAAAGTATCACAAAGACTCGATTGACATATCTAAAATAGATTTAATAAGTTTTTAAAATTTGCAATTAAATTGTAAGTGTACTTAAAAATATTTAAAAATATATACCTCGTGATGAAAAAACTTTGCGTTAGCTGGTTCAAAACGCATTGCAGTACTGATTGTATGAAATACCATATTTAATAATGTTAATAGTTGTGCTTCATCTTGGGGAGTTCTTTGAGTTATATCATTACACGGTTCTGAGTCTTGAGGAAGTGGTGGACCAAGTTGTCCTTCCAAAGAAACAAGAACAGACATAACATAAACAAAGCCTCCAACTTTTCGAAATACAGTTCTTGTACGATGTGATTCTCGAAGACACGCAAGTAATGACTAAAATGTTATTAATTTTCAATTTTAATTAAAAACTATAAGAACTACATTAAAAAAGAGAGAAGTTCTATAAATATATATATGTACTTTTAATATGTGAGTTTTCAAGATAAGTGCACTCGAAGGAGCTGAATGCATAACTCCTAAAAGTGTAGCCATATCGTCATCACCACCAGCGCTGAGTATCAATTCCCTAACGATTCCTAATGCTTGAAATCTGCAATCTAAATATGGAACGAGATTATGAGCACAACGTGCTCCTCCACATTCTCGAAAAACATTTGCATTTTGAACATTTCCAGCTAACAAAATTGTTAATGCTTCCATTATTAAAGCTCCTAATTTTTCTTGTTTTGGACACATTTTGTACTCTAGGAAAATAAATTTTTATTAGTATTTTAATGTAATATATAAAATAGATTTATATATATATATATATATATATATATACAC
>UCOL01001960.1:0-30282 GCA_900474335.1 Ormyrus nitidulus
ATATTGTTTGTATATCTATATATACAAGGAACAACGAGGAACAGCTTGTGTATATAGATATACAAACAATGTATTTTCTTGTGGCTGTGGCGTACGTTTTTAATAATCTGAACGTTTTTGTTGACGAGTTGCGTCTGTGTCTCTTACACTGTTAACAATAACATTAAATTTAATGTACTTTTAATGTACAATTGTACCTTAAATTTAAGTTTTTTGAACATGAAATATGCATTAATGCCAATCTTTCTCAATAATACGTTAGATTGAATGTAAATCTACCATAAATTTAATTTTCTTTTCTTTAAAAACATTAGATTTAATGCAAATGCACTTGAAATTTCATGAACAAGAAACGAAACTTCATCAATATTTGCATTATTAACACTTTCTGCGCGTGCACGAATAAAGCTTCATGTACATTTGCATTAAATTTAATGAACAATTTTTAACAGTGTAGAGTTTTGTCGCGCTCTGCGAGTAATTTTTATACGTTCCTTCCCTCTGCCTTTTCCGAGCTCCTTCCGCCTCTTCTCCTTTGACGTGTATCAATGTATTATTAATGGGGGATTCGACGCCGGAGGTCTTACCGGCTGTTCTTACTCCTGGGTTCATCGAAATGTGACATTGTTTTACAAGTACATTTTAGCTCTGCAGATACAGACCTGCACTTGTGTGATTAACACCTGTAATGAGTCCTGTGAGGGGCAGCTAGAACTCGATGTGGGTAGTTAATTAGCAAGTTTTTAGTTCGTTTTGTGTATGCTGCAAATAACTATTACTTTTAAAGCGACGCAAGTCAAGAAAGGGGGTTATCTTTATTGATGCTTTTAAAGCAATGTAATCTTGGATTATGGGAAACTTGTAATTAGGCGACAGTGACATTCATTTTTAGAGCTACCTATGATACGTATAGTGAAACTCATAGTACGAAACTTGTACAAAGTGTAAATTGCACAGAAAAGTTTTGATTCTCGTTAGAAGATAAGAAAGATAAGAAACTGCGGAATTTCCAACACAAAATTATCAGCTACATTACACAACTTTTTCAATGAGAGTAAAAAGTTAAAAGTTTTAAGTTCTTTAATCTGCAGATGTGAATATAAAGTTGGAATTCTTTGGAACGATCTGCGAGTGTTAAAGATCAAAATTTTAGCTGAAAGTATAATTATTCGTACTAACGTCTTATGTATTTCGATAGCTTGTAGTAAAAGAATGTACACTGAGAGAAATGTATATTAAAAATTACTATTTAAATAGTAACGGTGGGACATACTTGACAGACGAGAAAAATTAAAATTTAATATATATGTATGAAAATGTATTATATATATGTATTAATCTTTAATATTTTATATAGTAATTTTTCTCGTACGTCAGCATACATCCCACCGTTACTATTATCAAATAGTAAAAATTAATACATACATAATAAATTTTAATATACCATTTCTCCCAGTATACTATAAACCGTCATATTATTATTGCGTTAAATGATCAATTAAAACAACATGCATTCCATGAAATACAACTCTAACCCAATAATTGCAGTTATTCGACAAACAACGTTACCAAAACGTTGCCAGTTTGAAGAAGATGTCACTTTTTACGAACGCTGTATAGAAAGCGGAAATTGCAAAAGTTGCGTGTAGCTAAATGTCAGGAATTCAATTAAAGCTGCAGCAAAGCTCTTTAATTGAAAAGTTTTTAGACTGAATTTAATTGAATCGAGAGTCCGCTGGAATTTTACGGGGAGTCATGGCTTTCGCGTTACGGAACAAGTCGCAGATAAATGCAAGGATTGATTTTTATCAATTCAACATCGCGTCAGCAGCCTTTTGTTTGGCTTTTCCCTCTGCGGCCGGAAATCAACGGTGTTTTCGATTAAATGCAACAGCAGTGGAACTTCCTCCGAGAACGAATTGGATGTAGTTGAAATAATGCAATTAGGCCAGTAGTAAAGGATGAATTACGTCAGGCGAATTATTTTTTCATTATTAGTAACAATACGAA
Organism: Ormyrus nitidulus; assembly: GCA_900474335.1. Classification (NCBI taxonomy): domain Eukaryota; kingdom Metazoa; phylum Arthropoda; class Insecta; order Hymenoptera; family Ormyridae; genus Ormyrus; species Ormyrus nitidulus. The sequence continues at coordinate 2,011 of UCOL01001960.1, forward strand.
ATTGTAAAAAGAATAATGTAGAAGAAAATTTAAGATTTGCTGGCTGAATTGCTAGACTGGAAAATTATAATTTCAGACTTGACTTTCATTGTAAATTACCAAGCCACCATTCGCTTTGACGTGTAAAACGTTTAGAATAACTACTTTATTCACGCAGTTGATTCCAACGAATAAATCCCTCCGAACGAAACCGATGGTATTCTTTCTCAAGATCCAATAGCACTTGGAGCTCGATTAAAGTGCAATTAAAAGCGCGGAAGCGGCAAAAATCCAGTTAACTCCGACAAAGCTGCGTAAGAGTTCTCGCGCTCTTTGGCAAATCATTTAAGCGGCGGCGTTAATCAGCCCTGGCCGCGTATCACTTTTTAGCAAACGCCGTTACTTCCGAGTGAAATTGCTAATTAATCAGTGCGAACGAGATTCTCCGCGGAAGGAGAAGCTCGATCGAAAAGTTTCGCAGAGGCTGGGATTCTCGCTTGGCGGGATAATCGGCTTTGAGCGAAAATGAGCGACGTCCGCATTCTTCTTGTTTCTTTTTTCTGTTTCTCTCCGCCGGCTTTTCTTCCTCCTTCTCATCTCATTTCTGTTTTTTTCTTCTCGGTCTTCCTTTTTTTCCAAGCTCTATATATATATACGGCTATTACGATGTTTCTTCGGCGGGCTTTTTCTTTGTTGCCATGATGAAGGAGGTGCACTTTTGTTATGGCTCCGCGACTGCAGTTGACGCGAGATTTTAGAGGCTGGTGATAAAGTGCGAGGGCTTGACGTCCTTTTTAAGATTTTAGATTTTAATAGCTTTTTGCCGGCGTGGGATTATTTATGTTTCTGTCGATGCTTGAATTCAGATTCGTAAAATTATTTTCTACGGAGATTGAATAATGCTTGCACAGATTGAGCTTTTTCCAGAGCTAACGGATTCCTCGAGAAAGAGCATTACGTGCACGGAACAATAACCCGAGTGCAAATAAAGCAATGAAACGTACCATAATAATCGATAGCTTTTAATATCAACTCGAGTATATGAAATCATTGAGCAAATAAAATTCTGCTGAGCTTTATTAAAATCTATCCGCTGAAAGTACGTAAAAAAATGAAAATCCAGTTCTTTTTATTGGAATACGATTTAATAAAAGTAATAATAATCTGACAGTAAGTTCTCTATAAATTATCTAGAAATATTTAAAAAGTTGAGAGTAAATCGATAAAATGTTTATTGGTTCACCTTTGTAAAACCGGCCGTCTTAATTTGCATAATTAAAAAAGAAAGCACCTATATCGCATTAGACCGGACCCCAAGTACTCCCAATATCTGCACCATAAAGGCGAGCTCAGAGCATGAAATCCGCATTTCATCCGAAAAACTCAATTTTGAGCAGCAGCCTCAAGTCGAAAGGAAATTCCGCTTATCAGATCGCGAAACAACCTTTTCGAAATCTCCACCCCCTCCCTCTTACATAAAAAAGAGAAATCGATCGCACTCGAAAAGTGCAGTAATCCTCGCAGAAAGCAGCTGCACACACGGCCGGGATTATCCCTGTGTGGCTTCGAATTTGCATTGTTCCTCTTATCGACTCGGGAGGGAGAGGCGCGTGTCCAAACGTTATTAGCGCCCGGCTGCGGAAAACATGAATAATTTTCACTTGCTCGGTCTGCACAGCTCAGTCCGCTGTCCGCTGCGATCTGTATACATTCAAATTGTCTGTCGTCGCGAGGCTTCGGACGGGAGTTTCTGATGCGTTTTCTTCGGCGTAAGTGAGCTGCTCTTATGGCTTTAGCGCCAGTCGATTAGCAAAAGAGGCCTGATGCCTTATGAGAGTCTGTCCTTTGATTCAAGGAAAGCTTAAAATGTTATTGGTTATTCAAGAATGTAGTATCTTCCAAATTAAGTAAAAATGATGATTTACTTTCCAAGAATCTGAAATATGAACAAGAACATTGGATTAATAAACTAGTTACGAGGTTTACATTACATTTACATTATTACATTATAAATTATCTATAGAATAATACAAAACAAAAGGACTTTTGGCAAGTTAAGTTGTTAGAAATATAAATTCTCCTTTATGATGCTCGAGCAAATTATCGCTCGGCCCCTGAAACGTCTCGCCATTCAAAGTTCTTGCGCGATTAGCAAACTTGCTTGAACTTTGAATTCAATCGACCATCTTAGAAGCATTCTTGCCACTTAAAAGCAAACTAACTTAAAAAATGTATTGTTCCAATTTAAAATTTTACAGCTCTGAATCCCAGTTTTAAATGCGCAACTTAAAGGACATTTGAACTGCTCAGATTTTCTAGTTACTATCGGTACATAGGAAAGTTTCTTCATGAAAACAGTTTGCTGCATTTGAAGTAAAACAATTATTTGTAGCTTGCAGTCGCACAGTCAAGTACGATACTTGCTTTGAAATAGTAGCTTGTTCACCTAAAAACATACAATGTTTTCGTTTGCTTCCCTGTTTTCTGAAGAATTATACTTTTTCCCTGTAGTCTCCTGCAAAACATACTTTTCGAAAAAGCCAAAAAAATCTTCATAATCACATCTCGATTCCAACTTTCCTCCTGTATCGCGTTAAAAAAAAGAAAAACCAAAAAAAAGCTCAATCCAATTAGCAGCTTCTCGGCCCAGAAATTTCGAAAATTCGAACAACAAACTTTATTAAACCAGCGGCGCCTCTCTCGCAAACGTTCGTTACATACGGCGCACTCGAAAAATCGTGTTATCGACATTCCGGCGCTTCGCACACAGCCGCTTCGTAAAATACAGCTCGGGCGTTTATATCCTCGCACGCAAAGTCGATCGGCCGCTACGTGAGTCGATTCCGCAAGGAGGAGAGAGAAAAATGCATCGGGCTTTTTCAGAAAATTGCTAAACTTTCGAAAAGCTCCATCGCCTCTGCTCCGAAGCGATAGGAATTTAATTGACTCGGTGCAAAAGGGCGGGAGGACGAGGAAGAAGAACGGGGAGGGATGAAGCCGATGTGTTGCGCGACAAGCGAACCTTCTGTCGAACGTCTTACCCCCTTTTATTACGTTATGAGCCTCGTAATTCTGGTTTACGGTGGTACTTTTGCGAAAATTCCATTTAGCGACTGCGTCCGACTGCCTTTCTCTAAATTAGGTTTTTCGAATCAAAAGTTCATTAGGAGCTTTCTTGAAAAACTTTTGTTTTAAAGCTCGAGAGGAAAGTTTCAGTGAATAGTCGAAGTTGTTTGAGACACTCGTGAAAGATAAAAAGGCGTCTGGCAAGAGTGGGATTTATTCGAGTCTTACATAAGTACAGAAACAGAATTATTTCTATCGCTTGTAAATCTGAACATAAAAATAAGGCCGAATCTAAGCAGCATCAAGTGCAAGAATGTGCCATTTCTCTTATGTTTTTAACGATAGATTTTCCAGCTCGCATTAGCAGAAACCCGCTGCTTAAGCATCTTCCCAAAGGACTTTAGCCCGAAAAATAAACGACTTAGAATCCAAGACAAATTAATTTATCCGGCGTCTGAGCATCGAATCTGTATACTCATGCAACAAGAAGCAACGTCGGAGAAAGATACGCTTCCTATTCCCGTAATCTGAAGCAGTGCTATCCTCCAAATATGTACGTTACTCAATATCTTGCTAGCCGGGTCGATAATCATTTGCATACCGGGGATTTACTCCGGCGTACGAATTTATGTGCCCCCATTAAATCATGCAACCGGATGATATTCCGAGGTGACGCCGGTTTTCTTTCTAGGAATGCTCTCGATTCCTCATCGTAAAAGGGAGCAAAGCTCGGGGAGTAATAATTGAAAGTACAGCGACAATCAAGTAAATAGAAGGGGCTGACTCTCGCGCAACGGAGGGAGAGGAGGGTACAAAAGTAATGCACCCAGTCAATTTCAAGCTCTGGCGATTTTCCCACGTTGCGAACCCGAGAATATCCCCTTTTTACGCCGCTATTATTCCGGCCTTTTTACGGGGACGTGAGCCTCGTCGAATATTTATTTCTTTGGCATTGCTTGTGTCGATAAATTAAAAGACCATAACTTATTCTGCTATCGACTCAAAAATGCATGATTCTATGTTTAGAGTTGCATCACTTTTCTTATCTTAATTAATTAATATGAAAAAAAAATATTTTTCTCTTTAGAAAGTTAAAAAGTAAAACATTTTCTGAAAAATACAAAGAAAAGGAAAAGAAGATTTTTACTTCTTTATATTTTATAAAGGAAAAGCTTTTTATATTATACTCTTCTTAATATCCGGTCAAAATTCAATAGCAAGTAAACAGTTCAAAAGTAAAAATGCGTGTAGTACCAAATAAAATTGAACCCCTAATTTCCAAACTTCTCAAACCCACTTCGAAAAATAAATACAGATACACCTAGTAAATTTCTATTTCCCCCAGCCGCTACCAATTCTCTGAAAGCACCGCTCCGCACTTAGCATTTTTCGGCCGATTAGATCTCGCAGGCAAAATCCTCGGGAAAATCCAGCAGCAAACGAACTGAAAATTCACGACTGCGAGATAACCTCCCGGGGACGTAGGTGTCCCGTCGAAATAATTCTCACGCAATGAAACTACAGCACCTCGTAAAAGCAAAGAGCGCCGCCTTATTTTCCTTGGCCGACGACGAATTTCCTCCGATAAAGGAGCCGAAATCGGCGGGTCTTTACGATTTTTTCACGGAAAATTCTCTTTCCATTTCTCCTCCTCCGCCGACGCGATTCTCCGCTATCGCTCGGATCTCGGCCCGGACGCTCCGAATTGGAACGAGGATCCCCAGGCCAGCGCTCTGCCCCTCTCTCTTGCGATCCTACTTTATTGTAGCGAGGAGACAGCAGGCTACGGAGTTTAACCCGTTTACCCGCTTGGAATTCAATTTTCTTCAAGATTTTTTCTGCTAGAGATACATTAGTATTCCTTTGAATTTTTATCTAAGGAGGACCTTTTTCTTTGGCATTTCTGCCTCATCCCTTGAATTTTCAACCTGAAAGTTATAATTTATAAAGCTGCTGCTTTATTATTTACGTTAATTTTTATTTGATCCAATTTATTTTATTCATTTTTTATTAGTTTTATAGTAATTCTTAATTTTTAATATTTTGGAATAAAAGAGAAATGTATTTATGCCCTGTTCACATTTATATACGTATAGCTTGTTATATGCGTATTACTCTGAAACGACGGAGCTTTTTTTTATTGGATTAAAGTATCAAAAAATTCATTTGATATACGCTTTTTATTTTTCATTTTAATTTCTTTTCCACAGACAAAATAATGAATGTTGTAAATTTTTTAAGTTAATATCAGTACTTTATCGAAGCTTTAGAAGATCTTAATTATGCAGGTAAATGCTCCATTTATGACAAAGAATGCAAAAAATCCAGAAGAAAGGAAGATATTATTTACTTATTAAAATTTTCACGATCCCTTAACACTTTTCTACCAGGAATAAATGGACGAAATTTTTCGTAATATTAATTTGAATCAATAACTTATGCTATATAATGCAAGAGACAACTTTACATTTCAAACAACCTAGATATTTTCAAAGTTTTCTCATTTTACCAAGGTATGTAATTCCTCATTTATACCTTCCATTATTCTTAGATTTTTGCGCAGATGATTATACTTTTAAATATGTCGAAGGCTAAATCTGAATATCTCAAAGTAGCAGTTCTCTGACTAGAACTTCATATTGATTTCTCGGAGTATATTTAAAACTTTGAATTGATTTTAGTAGCGCGTCTTTTACAATTACTCGAAGTTCATAGAAAATTTATATCTTTCAAGTCGGTTAACTGGGCCAAACAAAATCGAAGACACTCTATTAAAATATCATTCATGAGGCATGACTTGACAAATAAACTTTTCACTATCCTTAATTTAAGTTCGTCGAGCTCAATCCGCTGGAGCGATTTATCATTTTTATTAGAGAATTTCATCATTAAGAAATGCTGTTACTCTTGTCAATGAGTTTTAACTGAAGATTGTCTTCCAGCAAAATAATCTATCGCTCTATTTGTAATAATTATTAAGTTAATTTTTAACTTTAAACTCGCATTCTTTGTTCTTAAATCATTTCTTTGGCCAGGGCAGTAATAAGAGCACGACATTTCGACAGTCAGCGTTTCCAAATCATCGTCAATACATCAATCAAATCCACATCTTACAACAACAAAAGCCTACAATTAATTTTAATCAACACCTTTAAAAGAAAAATTCATTATTCTCTTTGAGCGAACGAAAAAGCAAGCAATGACTCCAAGTCATTCATCCCTTCGTACGAAGCTAGAACTTTTGCGCGAAATAATTTAAAGAGAGAAAAACTCAGCCCTGAAATAAGCGGTGGCGGGTAGAAAGCCATTACGGTGTATAATTCACGTCCTCATTCAGGTGCGGGTCGTGGCGGTCGAGGGAGAGAGAAAGAGGCGCTGATAAGGCCAGCACGCTTTTCATTCATCGAGATCGCAGCCCTCCTTGTTGATGACTCCGCCGCTGCCTGCACTATCTCCCTCCTCCTCCACCTCTGCGAGCAACGAGTTTATTCGCCTGCCATCCACATGCATTTACGACGCGTCGTCGCGCCGCGACGCACGATTTTTACGGCCGTTCCAGCCTGGAAATTACGGAGATGATTCATTTCGCTTTTGGTGGAGGCTAAAAAGGAGATGTAAGAAAGTTCGGACTTCGGGGGGCCTTGCGAAGGCTGAGATCGGATGCTCGGAGAGGAATTTGGGCTTGTTTGATAAGATAGTTTGGAGTGTCGGACTCTTTGGTTTCTAGAAATAAATTAATTAAGCACTGCTTTCAAGTTTAATTAAAGTCGCGATTTTTAACGAATGAATTATTTTCTGCTAATTAAAATTGCTTTTAATTAGTGCGTGTAACAAATATGCTCCGTTATGCTTATTTATGAGGCAGAATTTAATAGATCGAATATTTTTATAGAATACAATGAATGTTTTGAAATTTTAGGATAATCATTTATAATACAAAATATATTTACTCTACAAAAATCGGGCTTATCGTTGAAAGTTCATTAGTTTACAGAAATTTCGCAGTTTAATATAATTTTAAAACAGAAAAGAGTATTTCACCCACATTCATCGAAAATCCCTTTCCACTTGTACAAGAAAATTTAAATAATTCAAATCGACGTCAAATCCAACTGCATGATTCACGACGTCACAAGCATCGACGGCCGATCCGCAGTCCGGCGTTAAGCCGCTGCGAGCCTCGAATTGTCCGAGGCGGAAATCTTTCATTTCGACGGCCTTTGGATTCTTTGGAGAAGCGATGAGCTTACTTTAATTACCTCGTAAAAAAGACGCGAGGCTGCCTCGCGATTACCATAACAGTAAAGTCCAAGATAAAGTTTTCATGGGTACCGAAGATTTACGGCGACGCTGCTTCATCTTGCTGCTCCCCGAATTTTAACGGACAAATTAATGCGCTCTGAAATCGAACTAATCCCAGGCCAAGACGACGCGCCAAAAAAGCTGTTAACTGCGCATCAGTTTGCTGGGGTAAAAAGTGGGGAAAAATTAAGTTGTAACTTGCTGCAAGGCGGTACGGTTCATTTGGCCGAGATGATAAAGGAAGGGACTGCATTGTAACTGAAACAAGTTTTTCTTAACGGGATACTCCCTGGGGGGGATGAGTAAATAGCAAGAGTAATTGTTAAGGAGATTGTGAGAGTGTTTATGAAGCGGCGTTTTTCTTCGGTATGGATAGGATTTACGTGGAGCAGGTAATACAAATACTGAAGCTTAGAGGATGACGTTACGTTTAACTTCGATCACTTCATTATGGAAGTAGCTAGATTTTTCAGTTAGATTGCAATAGTTACTAGTTTACTACGTAATTATTTTATCACTACTTTTTTTGCAAATCAAGAGTTAAATAGTCACGGCTTTTAAACAGATAAAAAGGAATTTCACTAACTTTTTCACTGCTTTATCAAACATGAAACTTTAAAAATCGCGGAGTTTTTAATTTTCAGTTTTTGTTACTCTTTCTGTGCGTTTTTCAAAACACAAAAATAGGTATACAAAATGAAAATATTATTAAATTTGAAATTGAAAAAATACCGAGTAAAATTCTGAAAAACCAATCAAATGCAAAAGTAAACCAAGTCAGTTGCGTAAATAAAATCAACAATCAACAAACAGCAGTGGCCCACGTTAAAAAGAAATTTACGCTTCTAGTAACTTGAACGCGCGTTTTATATTTTTCGATTTTTCTAAACAAAATTAGCAATTAGATTCCCTTAACGAAAGAACTCTCAAACACTTACGTAACTGACAATCAAACGAGATACTCAGTTATGTAATACAAGTGCATACTGCGGGTCTCTCTAAATTCCGCAAATATATTTGTAAGCAGATATTTAAAGCACACTTAACCCGCGGCACGTCAAAGTTAACAGGCACCTTCAGCCTCGAACAGAATTTAATAATTAGCAAGCCACAGCCATCCGAAATCAGGCCCGCCAAACTCCTGCAGCCTGCTGCACAGATCGACGCAAAAATTTCAGCAACGTCGCTTCCCGAACTTCCCTGAACAGAGAGCTAAATCAAGCCAATCCGGTGAATAGTTTGCCCGAAAGGGGGCTTAGAGAGGACGGCCTGAATCGCGTAACGCGTTAATTAGGGCGAGTCGGCTCTCGTTTGAATTAAAATTTCACAAGGTCCGAGCAAGTCACTCAGGATTCGTCGGACTCTCGTTCCTATACGTGAAAAATTGACCCGCTCCGACGGAGGCGGAGATGAGTCGATTCCACAAATTCAGGTAGACTGCTTTGTTGCGAGCTAGCCAATTGAGTAGAGGGAAGGATTATTTATAATATAGTGTAAATATAGTCTAAAGCTATTAGTGGGTTTTCTAATAATAATGAGACATCGTTATAACACATAGTGAGGTGAAACGTGAAATTTTCGAGATAATTAGGTGACTGATATTTTATTAAACCTTTAGTTTTCGAGTAGATTTTAATAAACAAAGGAGTTTCGAGAGTGAAACATGTAATTAATTGCTCCTTTCGCTGCGCGAATACTCTTCCCCTTAAAACTTAAATTAATATATACATAATACTATCTTCACAAAGTGTCCGAGCAAAAGGTGGACGCTTGATTATTGTGTCCTGCAACGTCCTGCAAAAATACAACCCCCGTAAATTTCGTCCTTATAAAAACACAATGCATGATATAATGAATAAAAGAAATAAACGAAACCCTGAAAAGGAAGTACATAATGAAGGAAAAAAAGGAGAAAAAGTATGGCGCATATGAAAAGGCGATAGAGGCACTGAAACGGAGACAGCGAGATGCTCTTCAAAAAGGGAAGAGTGAGATGCTGTAGATGCGGCTAGTGAAAAGGATTGCCTCGCAAAAGAGAGGTGAAAACGAAAAAAGAGAGCCGAAGGGAGAATGGGCCAGGCCGGCAATAAATTAAATGAGAAAGCTCGGCGCGAACGAGAAACTGAGCTGACGTGTCAATCAAGCGGCCTCGCGAGAGTTCATCGCGAGCGGAATACGCTTTGATCGTTATGTAAGCCTTTCCGAAAGGGAATATTTACTGTCCTTAAAATTATTCTTTTTCAAGTCTCTACCCTCGCTCAATTACGCGGGCAATTGGAATGATGTTAGATAATATTTTTTCAATTCTTATTTTAAAATAGAATAAAAATTACACGATATTAATAAACTGAAATACAAGTTTTATAATTTAGTGATTTGAATGTTCATTCGAAGACACCGAATGAGCTCGAAAATCAGAGCTTAGTCCTCAGAAAAGAAGGTAGGTGGGAGTGCAAGCCTCACCGAGGGCATCTCTTAGAGTCGGTCGCACGTGCTGGGAACGAGGCGAAACGGTAACGTAACGCCAATTATCGCGGTAATAACCGAGCCTCTCTCGAAGAAAACGAGCGCCCCGCTGCGGCACGCGACACTCGCGGCGCAAACTAATTGAAGGCTCGGCCCCCGTAATTGATTGCTGGCGAAAATTGGATGCTGAAATTAATCATGCTTCCCGCCGGGCTCCACAAAGCAGCTCTGTAATTTAAAGAATGAGGGACACCTGTCCGTCTGTTTTGAAAAAGTTCGTCGGTGGAATAAATTCTTCGAATTTTTCGCCTAACAAGAGATTAGGCATCATTTCAGGGCTTTAAAGCTGCATTTAAATATCGAGTCTAATGAATATCGAGTCTAATGAATATTTCATGGATTTTTAATTTTAAAAATCTAGAATCTGCTGAGAATTGAGATATTCGCGAGCAAATTCTCGAGGTAAATTATGCTCAAGTATTTAAAAGATATTTGAGAAGTATTATCTTACCTTTGATCTAGTTGAAAGAAACTTATACGGAAAGCCTTCTTACAAGTTCCTACAGGCTGAGTACAATATTTTTAGTGATTCTGGTAAAATTTTGACTACTTACTTACTTCATTATTAAATCACAAGCTTGATTACTTACATTTTTAAAAGGTCAATGTGTGAGAATGATTAAGTAAATTATAGATAAATGTATTTATAATGCATGCATTAATTTTTTTAACCACCTTTCTCGCTTTTAAATTTTCATACCGCTTATTAATGTCAAAACGAGCGATCGTTCGAATGAACAAACTTTCGCAAGTTAGCCTACTCAGCCTTAATTTATTAATCCCATTCTCGCAAATACAATAAAGATTACGATCACCCCGAGGATTAAATCGCGCAATAACTAGTACTTCCGAAGCAGCCGGCACTATCTTGCAGAAGCACTAAAATTAATGGTCTCATCATTATCCTCCAAGTGCTCCCAATTAAAAAAGTATCTCCCGGATCGAGTTCCAGAATTTGCAGCTCGAAAATGAGGAAAACGAGGAATTTTCAAGGTCCCCATCAGTGCTTTATCCCTCGAGATCTTCGAAAATGGAATAGAATTAGTGAAAGGCGACGTTGCGTGATCGCAATTTAAAGGAAGTCGATCCACTGAAATCGAGCTAATGGCTCCGGAATTACAAGAAAGGCAAAACAAACGCGCTGCCCGGTTATGACTGCATAATGTTTCATGACTTCTTTTTCGACAAAAAACGTTTACGCTGTGTGTTTATGCTAATGTCCAGCCATGAATATTCAGCCGTATTAAACGGCATATCGTGATGTATTATTTTCATTTGAACATGTTTATGAGAATCCAGGGCTGCTCTTATCGATCGATGTATGGTGTGTATGTGTGTTACATAATGTAAGAATTTTACTGATCTTTAGAAAGATTAACAGGCAGGCAGGCATTAATAAAAGAGCGCTTTTTATCGAGCCATCAGGCTAATCTTTTGTTTTTCTTCAGATTCCCTTCGAAGACAAGCGCGTCGACCTCGAATTATTTCTAGCGCGTTTTTCCACAGACTCAAATTTCGTAATATTAGTGTACTTCCGGAGCTCTCGGAGGCTGTTATTAAAACTTTTCCGAGGTTGGGTACTAAAATATCTGGAGGCTTCCCTCTGGGCGCGAGCTTAGCAATTAAACTCACTTTCGCATCTAAATTCCTCGAAATAACACCATATGAACGGAGGTACTCGAGAAGCTCGAGGTTTCTCTTCTCGGGCGGGAATCTATTTAAGCCGCCTCACTGCACTGAAAGCAAGACCGTTTATAAATATGAAAAATTCCTTGCTTTTGAGAGCTGTATGAACCATTTATAAAAAAACAGAGATTGCTACGAGAATATGGAAGGAGCTAAATGATTCCTTCAAATAGTTTTCTCTCGACAAGTGCTCTCGAAAGAGGTTTCTGCGATTAAATAAAAGGTTAGCAAAGAAGATATTACTGTAGATAAACAATGTAAATTATTTGCTTGATAAATATCATGTATCAAGAAAAGTGTTCTATCTGCTGCTTGTCATGAATTTGACGTCTACATCTAAAGCAAGTGAATGCACACGAGGGGCATTTGAAGCTTCAAATCGATTCCTTCTCTCTCTTTTTTTTTTTTTTTTTTTTGTCGAAAATAAGAAGCATCTAGATTAGAAAAATTGAAAAACGCTCTCCAACTGGTCACCTTAAACTGAAATCCAGGACGCATCAGCAAGGAAAAATTTCCGACCATTAAAACAGGCCAAGTTAGAAAGTGAGCTCCGATAGACTGGCCGTCGGCTTGTCTTCGCGTCGGCTGCAATCCAATCACGGATAAACGGATTACGGGGCTAACCCCGCGACGTCCTTGCATTGTTTGCTCGGCGCTTCGCGCTCGTCCATTATCAAAATGTCGCACTGCATCAGATTCACGCGCGGATCAATGGGGCCGCCGCGCTGCGCAAGTCTAATTTACCGGCCGACCAAGCTCTCGAGACCTGATAAACACGCAGCCAGCGCTGATTAATTCCCCAGGCCTGACTCCGGAGCCTGACGAAACTTCCTGCCTGCTCGGTGCTCACCTGGGGTAACGAGACTTCAGTTGACCTGCACCTCAAACTTACCGAGTTACGCTCTTTTGCAATTGGCAATCGAATGTTTTATCTTGTTTTAGAAAATCTCCAATTACTACAATGCACTACTATTTTGAACAATATATTGTTGAACAATTCAGATAAGACCGTTTTTTCTCAATTATACGCAGAAGAAGCAACGATGTAATACAAATAATTAACACTTCTTGTAATTAATTTTCATTTTGAATCTTTACATGCTAAAAAAAATTTTTATTTGCAGTGCAAATATACGTAAATTTTAATTAGGATTTACGCTTACATCTTACGTTAACTGAGAAAATTTTATTTTAATTAATTCTAATACTGCTTCCGTCAAGGGGAAAGATTTGAATGTCAGCCTTCTTATCGTGTAATGCTTTACTCGAGTGCTTATAAACCTTCCTTTTTGTTGAACTTTATCTAATATCCGTAAACAACACGTCAGACTTTTAGAAATTTGCATGCATACTCCGCAATACTCGTTCAAGTATAACAGAATATTCATGCCTTTAAAGTAGCTGTAAAAGCTTGTTTATTTGCTAAAGGATTGCCAGAACTTGCAATTGGGAAACAGATTGAGGTAACCTTTTTGACGCTTGTAGTATAGAATTGCTCAATATAAAACTGAAAAATTGCATGTTAAATATTTACTAGGTCAATAATGAGCTTTTACTTAGGGCACAATTTTCGCAGCCATCTTTAACCACCTTTTCTGAATTTTTCTCAGCATTCAAGAGAACTCTCTTACTCGATCTCGTGAACTTTTAATATCAGTCTCTACTTCGCGCGGACAAATCACTAAATTAATTCCTGTATTTACGAAGTATAAGAAAGGCTGACCAAGCTCGGTTTAAATCTACTGAACGCGTCCGGAACCAATTATCCCATTTATATCAAAGCTTGCAGAAAATAAAATAAATACTTTTTAATAGGAAAAGTTGAAATTCCATCAAAATAAAAGCATAAATCGGAAATTCTGCCGGGAAATAATTCACAGGCCCCTCTCCCATCAAAATGAAAAAAAGCAAAAGCAAATAGAGTAACCACGTAGATCGGAAAAAGTGTAATCCTTTTGTCCTATTATATCGGCTTAACGGCTAAAATTAATCCCTTGGTAATATAGGACAGTCCGAGATCCTCCAGCAACGCGAAGGTGGCAACGCAATGCGAAACCACCGCAGATCAATGAAAGACACGCCTCGACGCCGATCCTCCCACGCATTCCGCTGCGAACAAACACCCTGATGAATGCGTCCCTTTTTTCCTTCGCTCGAGCTTTAATTAAAAGTACATAGCGGTCATTACTCATCGCCGGCATTTATATCGAAGCATTCAAAATCTGCAAACCGACTACGTTCCTGGCTTACGGCGAGTTTTCAAACCGTCGCTCATCGCGGAGAAACGAGCTTTCAGTCTCGTTCCGGCGAGAGCAAGAGGGTGAAAAAAAATACGCGGGCTTTTTCTTTGCGCGCCGCGAGAGGCTTTCACGGCTCCGGCCGACATTTTCAAAGCAAGAAAGTCTCGGGAAAATTAATTAAAGCTCCGCGCGAGAAATCCCGCGCAAATTTCGCGGCTGAAAAAGCTCGGAATCTTATTTTAAAATCTTGAGCGAATTGGGGTTAAAGCGCCGCTTGTGGTTATAATTTTGAGAGACGGCAGATGCGGCTACATTGGGGAAACTACGCGGTAATCCGGCTAAATGCGTTTTGCAGTTTATGTTGAAATATACATGGACATACGGAGATAGCTGTAATGCGGGAAATTATTCATGCGAGATTCTTATCAGTGATAACCTTACATTTAGTTATGTATATGAAAATATGAATATTTTATGAAACCATTATATAATAGTAATGAAGCATTGTCATTAGTGTTGCATTTATGGCTGGCACTTGATTAGAATATCTTTCCGTTTTATCTGATTGCATGAATTTTTTATCCTTGTTTCGTTCTTCCTCGCGTTTATTTTTAAATCCTAGATAAGTATAAATAGCCCTATTTTTAAATGGAATCTCATTTCTACGTCTGGCGCGTTAATAATAAAAATCTATTTTATTATTAACGTTTAAAGTATAAAGCATTTGTTAGTTTTTAATATATCTGATTATGAACAGTAATTAATTATACTATGATAACTTAAAAATCTACGCTTGCTTTTCACTCCAAGTCGAGTAGATTATCACTTAAAAAATATTGCTACCCTCGAAACACAATATACTTATAAAATTGAAATTCCTAAATGTCCAGTAAACGGAGAGCCAGCCGAGTCGGCGGCATCAGTTTCTCCGCTTGAAAAGGGTCGGTCGGCCGCTTCTCAGCTCTCTAAGCAAATGCAAACGAGATCCCGCGGTGTTCAGTGGCGCAGCCCTGTGGGAGTATTCATTTACATCATGCGACCGCTCGAGCCTCCAGCGCGGGCGGCCACTTCTTCTCGTAATGGATCGGCCGATATAAAGAGGCCGATGCGGAGATTTTGCGCCGGTTTTTGGCCCTAACACGATTCTCCACTTACTTGGATAGGCTGACAGGTTTTTATGCCTGTTTTAAGCCGCTTGAGACGAGTTCTTTGAGCTCGCTCAATTTTTCCGCTGTCTTTTTGCTTCTTTTCTGGCTGCGCCAGAATGAATATTTTTTTCGTAATATTTGCGAAAAATTATTTAGATACTTGAGATATTACCGAGTATTAATTGTATTTTGAAGTAAAAAAGAGGATACAGTACTATTCTAAACTAGCAAAAACTGAATTATATTGCAAGAATTTAAAATATCTCTATTATTGATATTTCATGTATAGTATGGTTCAATTAAAAATAATAAAAGAAAATTTCGTCAAACATAAATACTTTATCAAATATTCATTAGATATTATTTCATCGTGTATTATGCCTTTTGAAGATTTTTAACGAATTATAAATTTACATTTATGTAAACAATGAAGATGTATATCAAAACTCGCCTCTCGCAGTAAAATGATTTTCGAATTACATAAATTTAAAACATACACTGACGTACTGATTGATAATACTGAACTTTTAAACTTATGCGTGGCTAATAATTAATATTTCCCAAATTGATATACATACAATTCAACGTACTATAATACATATTTTAGTATTGATATAATAAAAATGATATAAAAACAGCGAGCGGATGATTTGTCGATTGCTGGCACTACCCAACTGCTCTTTTTACTCCCGGGAATACGCAGCTTTTATCCCGTATTTCATGCACGCTCCGAACATCTTTCAAAAAAATACCTTTCAGCTCGCAAAGTTCGCCCCATACATTTTACATTGCATTTTTCCTTTGATAGACTGCTCTTTTTTATCGAACAGTTCGTTCCGATCTATTCTATAAAATTTCATTTCCTTTCCTTTAGCCGCATTCAAGAGAGTAGCATTATCAAATATCCAAGGCTTAATACGAGCTGCTCTGCATAAAATTCAAATAAAAGCAACTGCATTAACCATCCATCCACTCTATCTAGCGTAAAGCGAGCCGCAGCGCAAACAAAACAATAGCACCCAGCCATCGAAGAAATCCAAAGAAATCCCAGCTTTGTTTCTCCTCCCAAAATGAGAAAGCAGCACTCCGACTCATGCATCTTTTATAAAGGCGACACCGGCCGATTCGCTCGCTTTCTTCTGCACGGGGTAGGAAGCACACCAGCAGGTAGTCGATAGACACTCGAGCGCCTAATTAAGGCCCGCTTCGTGAATACGCTGCTTTCCGGGGGGTTTTATGGAGCGAAAGCGCCGGGCGCCGCCTTATTCTTGGGGATTCATGGGGCCGCTACTCCTAAGCAGATTTAGTGCAAACAGCTGCGAATGCTCCTACAGCGGAGGGAAAAATATATATAGATTAGTCGAGTGTGACCACTTGACCTTTTCTTGGAATTCATCCTGATGGTTATAAAAGCATAAGCGTTATATAACAACTGTTATGTTTCGGTAAAAATATTATTGTAAGTAGATAGATGACGTATTTGGTCAGACAATATTTTGGCCCACTTTCCCTTAGCAAGTAAATTAATTCACCCTCACTGCAAAACGCTATTCCTACTTGATAATTTTCCGTTACATAAGAACCCTTCCATCTCCCTCCCAGACAAACTCCGGAGCAAAAGTAAAAGTATATATCTATCTATTGCTTCCGAGTACTCCCGACTTAAATCTGCAGGAATATTAAAATTTGAAATCTCTGAAGCCAAAAGGCTCCCCCCCCCCCCTCTCCTTCAGGAAATTCACGAGGTAAAATTGCACCAGCGCTTCTTTCGCATGCGCGCCGAGCGATTGGCAATGCGTTCACGCAGCAATCGCCTTCTCGCGCCTGCGCCAATGGAGATCAAAGAAAGCGCTCGACCGAAGGAGACCGTTGTAGTTATTAGATTACTCCGGCCCTCCGAGCGAGCTAATCGATTTTAGCGATTGCGCGAGGCTTTTTTTCGTTGCCAGAGGGGTACTGAGCGATGATTAATTGATGTTCTTTATTTGGAAATGGGAGGCTCGGCCGGGATTCGAGCATAAAAGATGGCTGATTGGGCGTTGGAGGAGCAGTCGTTGGGTAATTAGTTTTTTTTAATCTAGAGGTTGTATTGGGTTTTTCGGGCGGAAGTACCCCATTCTTGCCGAGAGTTTATGTTTTTCTGAAGATGAATTAAAAAATGAATATTCTAAAAAATAGAGAATAAGAGCAAGCGCAATAAAAAAAATCAACTAAATACTGTCATTTCCTCACTGCGTAAGACAGTCTCCTCATAAGTCAAAAGTAACTCACCTCAACAATCAAGCTTAACTCGATCCCAAACGAAAGGAAGGACTCGGAGAAAGAGTGAAACAAGGTTCATTAGCCGCGCGTGCGCCTAATGCAAATGAAATCCCTCGCCGGCAAAGCGTCCTCAGCTGGCGCGCAAGAAAACGCGATTGGCCCTCGGATAATTCGGTCGCGGGGCCGCGTAAAAACTGAATGCGCCCCGAGTACAGTGGAAAGTTCCCAATGGAGCACGCTGGTCGATAAAAAGATTAGTGGATTTTGGTACTGCTGCCCTTTTCTGAGAGGCTATTGGGACATTTCGATGGATTCGGCTCTTTGTTACTTGAATGTGCTACTGAACACTTTTTCCGAGGGCTATTCTTTAGCAATACAGTGACGATGTTATCGTTTGCCAATCTTCTATTTATTTTCGCAATAAACTAGTTTTATTCGTGCCGTACTATTCAAAAGGAATTGGCAACAAGAGAAGTAACTTTAAGAATTCCTACGAGAAAGTTTCAAATAACTTATGTACGGAATTAAAACTTTAATAAACCTCATGGGTAAATAAACTTAAATTATTTTTCGTCAATTAAAAATGATAAGTTACTATATATATTCATGCCAGGGTTATTATTTATTTAATCGAATTCTTTAAATTTTAGATTTAGAAAATTGCTAATCCAACCCTTTTGAATGAGTATGATTTGAACCGTGAATATATTTCTGATCCTATTTCTCTAAAGTATGTATTACCAGTCCCAACACAACCCCGGGCTTGTAACGAAGCCCGCAATTTCAGTTCACCAAAGCCAATTATCTCCGAAATTTGATGCAACAGAAGCAGCGTCCATTCGCGCTAATTCCCAGCCGAACTTTCACTTGCAATCCAGCACCTCATAAATCAGAGAACTAATTTCCGCAGATCCCGCCTCGATTTCCAATCCGTCGGCCGCGAATTAACATTTCCACAGGGCCGATTTCTCTTACGTCCCACGCATGTCGAGAACTAATCAAGAATTATCCCCGACATTGCCGGCGGTAAAGGGAGGAGGCTCCTTAGCCGCGGCTTTATCTTTTTTCTGATCTCTTTTCCGCCCTTTGTTCGTCCGTTTTATCGGCTTTGATTGCGTGCCGGTTTTTTTCAGCAAAGACACTTCCTTCGACTCGCTTCATTCTTTTCGCGAATTTAGAGGTGAGGGGAGGATTGGCTATTATCGAATGATTCTAGTTTCCTTTCGTTCGTTCTACCCCTGCTTGGAAATAGGAGAGAAAATTGTATTGTGTGGCTGGAGCGGTTGGAAAATAAAATTCTTTTTCGGTGTGCCGTCAAAGGTAGAAGAAAATTCAAAAATAAATTTTCCAAAATAGGTAATGGAAATGCATCTCGCAGGTAAAAAATTTACTCTTCAGATAATTGCAGTGAAAGCGAGGAATTTTACTAATTTAGAAAAATAAGCTTTATGTTTATAAATGACTGCCTACTCAGACTAAATTAGTATGAAAGATTCTCGAAAAAAACTATTTGTATTCCCAGCTGTTCCGCTTTAATGCTTAAAAATTTAAGAAAAAAACTCGCACAGTAGACCATTCATAATCCAGAGAAAAACTCCAGACTTGTCTGCTCCGAGCTTTTCGAAAAAAACTAACAAATGCGAACCGTGAAGCTCTTGTGCACAAAACTCAGGAACAAGGCGTCGGGGTTGCTTTTCTGAAAAAAGCATCACCTACACAAAACCTGCCCCTCCCCAGCCAAAGTCAAAATCTCCCTTAATTAAAACCTTCCCATTGCCTCCCGAAACAAAGAAAAAAGAAAATAATACCGGCTCGAAAACAATTTTCTTCCTTCAGCGGCGACAGATAAACCGATGTCAGAATAACGCTCGACTTCTCGTTAACCTCCGCGCCGTGTACAAGTGCAGCTGGCTCAAAGAGCTCAAACAAGAGAGCCTCTTACATTTCCGTGCTCTCTCGGAAATTTTGCGCGGATTCTGATTTTCCCGCGCGGCTGTATATCCGATGATATTAGCCGAGTTCACGTCTAGTCGAATTTGATACGTGCTTGATACGTGCTTTTCTTACTCGATAATGGCCACCTTGAAATCTGAATAGACGAAGCTTTTGTGGAAATTCCAGTTTAATTGGGTTAAGTTTTTTAGCTAATAGAATTCATCTGAAAGTATCCAGTTAAAAATTTTCAGAAACTTATTAAGAAAAACCATTTTTCTCTCATCTTTAGAAATACTTGATTATTTCTCAAGTCGAAAAAAGCACCCCCGTCCACTCCGTCGGAAACTCGAATAAAACGGGCCACCTCGAAAGTACTTAGATTCAGCGAGATAAAATCCACTAGATTCTCGCAATAACCGAAGAAAGCGCGGAACCCGGAGAAAATTTGCTCTAAGCAGACAGGGGCTTCGCTCCTTTTGCGTCTGTCGCGTACGTGACTTTGCCCCGAGCGAGCACTTGGCGGATGACGGATTCTCCGAGTTCGCGCCTCGGCGATTTATGGGCCGAGCGATAAAAAGAGCGGATCGACGACGGCTCAGGAAACGTACGGAAGTTTGCCCTTGTTTCCCTCTCTCGCTGTCCATTAATTTCACAGCTCTTTCTTCGCCGGACACTTTTTGCCACTTTGGCCGGCTTAATTTCCTGTCCTGAGCAGTTAAGCTTTTAAGAACCGAGAGCGAGTTTAAATGCGGCCAGTGGATTTCGAGGTGGAAGGACTCCTTTTTTCAAAAGGGTTCCTTTAGGAGATGATGCACATTTTAGTTTTTCGCCTGAATACAGGCGAGAATTCAGTTTAGAGACATATTGCCTGACCTGGAACAGCTTTGAAAGACGTCGGGCTATGGATTTTTGAGAAAATAGGAAAAAATAAGAAAAATGCGCGCTTGAAAGGTTTAAAGGATGATGCTTCAGGCCCTTGCTTAATCGCTTTTCACGAGATATCCAGTCGATCATATTAGATTGAAAATGAAAAAAATTTCTAAAAAATAACTGCTCCTTTAATAGGAAATTGAAAAAATTTAGTCGAGTATTTTAAAAGGAAAGCTACTTTTATTAAGAAATGAAAATTATTTTCTCTCCTGTAATTAGTTGGATTAAAATTTCCCAAAAATATTCAGAAATTGTCTCTACCATTGTAGAAGAATGGCTCTCCCACTAACCAAGCAATATTAAGCTGAAATCCAAGAAGTGTTCCATCTCCATAAAAGAATGAGAAATTCCGAGGATAATTTAAAAAGACGATCGATGTAAAAATGGCGGGCTTTTATTACCATAACCAGCATTAAAATTTCATATCGCCGACGGAAATTCCAGCCTCGCCGCTCTCAATACAATATCATTTCATTGGGCTTTCAAGGTCAGAATCGCAGAGCCGCCAAACGCAACCATAACCATCGGCATTGAATTAGGTCGGTCAGCTCGCATTTTACGCGATCAGCATCAAAGCCGCTTTCGGCCAGTCGTATAAAGTCTCATTAAGGCGCCGCGTAAATATTCTTTCGCGGGCAATGGGATTAGCATGGCTTTATTGTGGGCTTAATTCGAGAGTAATAACCTCGTTAATTTCCTGTAGGCTTAATTAACGCTCTCTATAGCCTTATGTCTCGTTCCAGATGGGCTTCGCGGAAAATTCAATATCGCCCGCGAGTCTTCATTCCCCGATTCGCGGAAATGGACAGCACACGTGGACTGTAATTACACCGTCTGGAAAAGGGCTTCAGTTTTTTGACGTCTCCCCTTAATTTTTCGTTCTAGCCGCGCGCCTGCGATCGAATACTCTTGAACTTGAAAAAATTGGGAGATCGAAGGAAACGTGAAAGAAATTAAAATTTTTTACCAATTGGCTGCTGAAGCGGAGTATGCGAAATAAACAATGCTTACAATTTTATGAATTACGATAATAATAATAAATCTCATCACATAAAACGTCGCCATTTTCTGGCTTCGTCAAGGCTCTTTTGATGTAGGAATTTTCATAAATATTATGATTTCTTAGACACGTGTCAGAGAAAAATTTTTATTCCAAAATTTTTATCCAAAAACTTGTGTAAAATAGTTATTCAATAAAGTAAATCGATTAAACTTTTCCCCTCTTACGGCTTACATTTCTAACCGCACGTCAAAAAACAAAGTCGCCTCGGTCCTATACATATATCCCGATTACGATGAAAAATCCAGCCACGGTATAAATAAAGAGCGCACACCTGAAAAGTTTGCGGCAACCCAGTTTTCTCTTCTCGCCGTGATTCAAAATGCGCGCCGCTTGCATTATAAGGAGCGGCAGCTGAAACTTGCAGCGAAGAAAGGCAGAAAACTGAACTTGCAAGCTTTTCCGGGCTCTGCACGAAGCGAGACACGCGGAACTTTACTCATTTCCCCCTTCTTCTAAGACTTTTTAAAACGCCTTTTTCAGTCGGCGAAAGGAAAAAAGGGGACTTGCCAAGTTCCTTATATGGGTTACTTGAAAAATTACTTTTTACGGCGACTCCTCGAGTGGCGCGGAATGCAAACGAAAGAACGCTGCGAGTCTAATCTGTCTGGAGGAGCAGCCAAGGAAAATAGCGGCAATTAGCCTTCCATTTTTAGTATCTCTTATTATTACGTGGTTGAGATGCGCGGACTATTAAAGGATCTATTTGCGTTGCAATTTTTCTTTTCTAGTATGGAGAAAGAATCTTCCACGACTCTAATTATTTCTCTTAACCTTTTGAAACTCGGTACTTTGCAAACCTTGAAAGCAAAAGGTACTTTGAAAATAAAAATGTCAAAAATTTAGAGAGAATAAAACTTAAAAGAAAACCAAAGTGCTTACGCTTAAAGTACCACTCGATCCTCTTGTGAAAATCGCAGAGTAGTGCCTTTTGTAAAGGCCGTAAAAAATATTTTGGTCCTCCTCGTAAAACTAACGAAACTATTTTATTGCCGCAGTAAAAAGTTTATTGACAGTGCACAGCTTTTGTGTTGCGTCAACTGCGACTGCGAAGTGATGTGTCAACTTTTTTTCAAAAAGTTATCCCAACATATTCCAGCTATTTTTACATTTCCCTCAAAGTGTTTAGAAAAAATGCTGCACGCATCAATTCTCGAAGCGAATTGTTCCCCTTCCGAGCCCGAGTCTGCCGAGATGAAACGCTCCGAAATAACTCTTCGCTCAAATCTACATCAGGATATCCTCCGTTATACAGTTTCGTACAAAAGCCAGTGAGGTCTTATCTCCGCATCATTTGCCTAACGACTTTGCACTCGTGTCATAATCGGCGCGATCTCAAAGTTCCCTTGACGTGTCGGAGGAGGAACTCGGGAGGAAGACGTGACGGAGGAAGCGCCGGAGAACAACCGAGTGACAGGGAGGCGATACAGAAAGGGTGACTGCTATCGATCGAGGTGTAATTGAGTTTAGCACTCAGGTGCAATAACTTTAAACAACGAGCGCGCCTCGAATGTGAATTGGCTCAAATTTTTGCGGAGAATCGGGCTTTCGGTAGATTTGTTAAATTAAACTCCATCGTGTATTTTAATGAGGTTTCGATGGTAATCGATATTTTCTCAATGATAATGGACGGTAAATCGAGTTATAATGGGTTATAATTGCATAAAGCCAGTCTATAGGCAGTGAAAATAAGTTATTGTAATTTCTGGCAAACTCTGCATAAAATTGAGTCTGATTTAAATTTTCAAACGCGAACGACGAAAGCATGGTCACCTGAAATTTACAATTCTCTAGCAGGATTTTACATAAAACCAGGTATAAACAGCAAAAATTTACACGTCCGAGAAGCAAATTACCAGCTCCGTGTACCTGTATTAACAAAGAGCAAAGCATTTAACAAGTAAAGAAATGCAGTGGCAGAAACGCGATAAAAGCAGAAAAGTCCCAATAAAGCACAGATCCAATAAAGCAGAATAAAAGAGCCGTAAAGCCTGTCGGCGGCGCTGAAATCATAAAAATTAAACAAACCACCAACCCAGCGAAGGTTCGCACGCAGGTGGAAAAAGCCTGCGGATCATGGACACGCAAAAGCGGGGAAAAAGCGCCGACGTACAGGGTGAGCATTCCGCGAATGCGGCATCGATTTCCCATGAAAAGGAGTATTTATCAGTTATCACTCGGCGGCATCTCCGTACTCCATCCTCGCATGTATACGTTCACAAGAAGGAATTCAATTACTAGCGACCCCTTTCCAGCTGCGAATCCGCGAGGACAGAAGCTTTTTTAAACCTATAAGGAGGAGGAACGAAAATACCCTTTGGTTTGGATTGCAGAGGAATGCTTGGCTGCATTGAGGAAATCGGTATGGCGGGAAATGGGGATCAAGTAGCATTTACGTAATTGGACCATGATTAAAGTTGAAATTATACCTATTAAATGGGTTTGGGAATTCATTTTTCTTTAATTTTTGTTTGAAATTTCCGTAATGCATTTTACTTATACAAATACGAGTAAAAATATGTAGGTCGATATTTAGCTTAATAATCTTGTAATCATGTTAGCTTTTATTACCGCGGTGTCGTAACCTTAGAGCTCAGTAGTATAACCGTGCATATGCTCAGGCCGTTAACCTCTAAACGGCAAAAAGACTTCAAGATCCACTTTCTATGAAAATATAGCTTTACAACCGCATAAAATCTTATATTTAAGCCATTTTAAATAACTGCCTAATTTACTACCGCAATAATATTACGTAGATTACTAGTTTACTAAAAGATCCCCCAGTTCCTTTTTAAAGTACCCGAATACTCCATCAAGTTTCTCTGCAGTGACCAATTAAGTTTTCGCTTTACTTTGTACTCTAGCCCAAAAATTTATCGCCCATCGAGCTTAAATAAAAGCTTCGAGCGCTTCGAAGCGTTTCGTAAAAGACCTATTTGCAATTTAATCTCCCGCATTCTGCAATTATTTTATTGCCATCCAATGGGAGCTGCGATCGTTAGCCTGAAATGATTCGAAAAATGTACTCTTTCAGGCGCCGCTCGGAGCGTCACAGTCGAACGGCCGACACAATTGCCCGAGACTTTGTAGCGCCGGTTGGGAAAAAGCTCGACCTTTCTTTTATGGCTCTCCGACCCAGTTTTTACGCTATTTTGATGCCGATCGGTAAATTAATTACTTTTACGGCAATTAACGGATTCTATCGATTTATGGAATTCGGAGCTGTTTTAATATATTTGTTTTAAATGTGTTGTCTATAGCGCACGTTTAAAGCGAGAAATATTAATTTTTCGTCCGGGCAAGTGAAAAATTGATTATTTTTATCGGGAAAGTAATTAAACCTCGCCGAAAATAAAAAGTGAATGTTCGTATATTGGATTGTTCTCCAAATATTTTTCGAATATTTCGCAGGTTTGTTCAATTAATAATCTTTGACATACTTTCGAAAAAGTTTGGCAGAACATCGAACTCTAAAAAATATTTGTCAGTTATTTAATTAACGATCCATTTAGAAATTAAAATTGAGCCTCTATCTTCACTTCCGAATGACCAATTTTTCAATGCTTCAATGAATTATTAAAAAATCGTAATAAACTGCAAAAACAAACCTATTTTATCTAAGAACAAGGCTTACGCTAAACCATAAATTACTAATTCCAGTTGATTCGGTACGCATTACGCCCCAATAACTATATTACCCCCGAAGCATTCAAGCCCTCTCACAAGGATTACTACAACAGCGATATAAACAAATAAGCGAAGCGTAGCAACTCCGACAAAGCCATCAAAACTTATCGACTCCGAAAAGTAACTCTCCTCTCAAAGAGTAACAAAGTTCAAGCGCCGTTCTGCACATACGTATAAGAACGCCTCCGACTCGAACTTCCCTCCTCTTTACTATCGGAACTTCCACTCGTCGATACGTCTTGACTAGCGAAATCGACATCTGCGACATCTGCGTATGCAGATGAGACGACAGATGATTAATTCCCCGAAGAGCGGTGACTCCGAGAGCGGAGGAGGCGAATCGAGGCTAGTTTCATTATCGAGAACAAGTGGAGACGGGCTCTCCTCGTTTTATTGTCTTCTGGGACAATGGCTCTTGCTGCTTATTCTTTTGCTGCTCGAGTCGCCGTGTTATTATTTCGGGCTTAGGAGCTGTCCGATTTTTCCGAGCTTTATAATGATAAATTTCATTCGAGTTGGGGAAGCGACGCCGCAGCTTCGAAATTGTTATGTGGGATATTGGGCTGGCCTATATGCTGGAATCTAGTTTTACGGACTAATGAGTGATAAGGATGCACATAAAACTTCACTTTCTACTGATTTTGGGAAAGGCTGGGATGTGATGTGCTTCGGAAAGCGTGTCAGTTTAATTTTCAAAGTTTAATAGATGTAATTTACAGTTTGTGAGTTACGTTTAATGTCTCCTTTGCCTACGTTTTTGATGGGTAAACTTTAAGTTATTGCTCAGATTGTTCAGTTTTTTTATATTAAGAGACAGCGTACCAAATTAATTTTGCAAGAGAACAAACTTTCCTATTAATTTTTCTTCATCATTTTAAAATTATTGGCAAATGAATGGAAGAATTATCGATAAATATTCCACCATTTATCGACATTACTCGTATGGATGCCAGTGGGAATTGGAAAACTGATTTCTTGATATCGACATTGATTTCTACATAAATTGAATATTTCTAAGTGAAAAAAACGGATGGATCTGTCAATGCAAGAGAAATTTCTATTAAGTGTACGAATAGAATAAGTCGATATAATGCCAAGTCCAATAGATTTTTAATAAATACAGTGATTTTTAGTTAGACTAATTATTCATAGAAATGATAGAATTCTAGTGCGTCTTAGAATAGAAAGTGTATGCATGTGAGTGAATATATGTTAATAATTATACTACATAACAACATTTTCAGCACGAAATCGTATACAGTCGATTGTAAAGTGCAATATAAGACACGAACATCGTATTGTAGAACATCTTTAGAATAGTTTAGCCAATTAGAAAACATTATGGTGTACATAATACAACGAATGCAATTAAACAAATATTTTTAAATAATAACTATTAGTGTTTAAGACACATATATTGAAAGAATAATTAGGCCACGAAGGAAACTTTATATTCTTACCTTGAAGTACCATCATTTACCACATATGCATAATTGGCAAGTTGGATTTACTAACGTGACCTAATTATTCTATTCAAAGTGAGTTAGAAAACGAGCGGAATATTATGCAAACTAATTAAAATTCTATCTATAAGAGAAAATAATAAAGCAATTATTCTTTTTTCTTTGCATCCAATATAAATTATGTTTATTTTTTTTATGTGCGCCAGAAGGGCCGCAAAGACTTATCAATTTCAAACTAAATATTTATATTTTTATCGTCTTTACAGAGCGGACGTTTTTAAAAGTCTTAAATTAAAATTGTAAATTACATTCTACTTAAAAGGTGCATGTTAGTTTCCTAAAAACGTAGAGACAGTTTTAAGCAAAAAATATTCACCAACAAAGAGATTCATTTTCAAAGAATACGACTTTTCAACTGTTTTAGCCGTGCGCGAAAACCAGCTAAATTATACGCGACTAATAAAGCTAAGCACTATACGTCAAGTTGACAAACTTTCGACTGGACATTCCTTTTCATACCAATATGCAGTATCTCAACAGTAAACAACCTCAAGCACAAAGTTTGAAAAAAAGTGTCCAGCCGCTCGATCACCGAAAAGGCTAGAAAAAGGAGAAGCAAACAATGTATGGCTCTGCTTGCAGATCTCGAAGCTGGTCTCCCACAGAGACAGACCGTTCCGGTGTGAGCGGAACCCGGGGGTTCTGGCGCGGGTCGGCCAGGGCGTCAACCTCGCGGTCGAGAGGTTCGTCACCGTCGCCGAGACGATAGCAGATGACAACCTCGAGGTCAAGCAGGACATGTACGAGGCATGCAAGGAGGCGAGGGTCGCTGGTGAGTACTGCTTTATTATTGAATTTTCAGCTTGAGGATATCGAGGCAAGGAGTGGGGGGGGGGGAGAACATCGTTCCGCTTTGTTAAGTTAATGAATTCTTACTTTAACTGTTGGATAGTGTACTTCAGTTGTAAAAAGTTTTCCGGTAGGGAAATTTGATTTATTTGACATTCAAAATTTATTGTTTCGTTCAAAAATTGTGGATTACCAAGCACGGCTGAGAAACTAAGCTTTTATTCATATGCCTGAAATAAAAGAAATTATATGATTAAAATAACATTATTTTAAAAAATTTGTCAGTTCAGGGCTAGAGTTGAAAATAACATACCAATTTAAGCATGATAACTAGGAGTAAAAAAAAATTCCTAATTCGAAAGCATGCTTTTTTAATATTCGCTTTCATGCTACGGAGTTAAAAGCGAGTTTTCAGGTTTCTCATCTCTAATATTTCATGCTTTCAATATGATACTTTTCTAAATCCCTCTTAAAATGAGAAATCACTAGGAATTCAAAAAGTACGAACGAGAATATTTTCGTACTGGAATATTCATGAAAAATGTAAAATCATTCTTTTCATTTTTTCAACAAACATTACTGCAGTCATAAAAGAATATCGTTCGGACTCTAATAAAAAGTATAAAGAAAATAAAAGTTTTTAGTATCCTTATAAAACAGTAAGTAAATGGCCGATTTTAAAATGAAAACAAGGAAAGTTATAAAGTAACACAAAGAGAATTTGAATGTCACATCAACACTAAAGAACGAGGACAATAAAACAGCGCGATAAAAAGGTATTATATTAAAATTACGGCGCTACTTAATACATGTACGAAGGGACTTTCATAAAGTTTGTGGAAATAAATCCTCTAAATACCTGACAACAAATAGCTTACTAAAAGTTTGACGTATTACTTTGATAGATTTTAAAAAATCACTTTATTTCATCATTCATAGCCCATGAATTTAAACATTGATAAATCCAAAAAATTGCAATGGGGGAGACCCGGGCAAGACGGAAAAAAGTAGACATCAAAATAAATAAGTACATACAACCATAGCGATGAATTATTGTTTATACATATAATAAAAGATTCAAAAAATTTTGAAATTTTGAGGTCTTCAAAAATCGCCGGGCAAAACGGACACCCCCAGGA
>UCOL01001961.1:0-30220 GCA_900474335.1 Ormyrus nitidulus
GATTTATTGATGGTGGTTGAATCGAGTGGGGTTTTAGTTGCTTTTTTGTGGATGGATTTTAATGCGGTGAGAAATGAACGTTTGAAACATTATTATTTAGCCTTTTTCAATAATAAAGATTTTAACTGAATTACTCGATGGTATTAAAAATCTGAAGTAAATTTAAATAGAAAAATTGATTGAGCAAGATACCTCGTTTTCGTAAAATTCTGCGTTTCTAAAGGACTATTCGAAAATATTCTACAAGGTTTTTCAAAATAATCCTTCGTTTGTAGAGCAATTTGGTATACTCTCCTGCTTCTATTTCACTTGAAATTTCAACTCTTCAGCAAATTATGCTCTGCAAAGACTTGCATTCAAGTTTGGAACTTCGTACTGCTGGGAAGTTGAATATGAACAGCCAACATCAGTGGATTTAAATATTAAATTATTAATAACGAACCTAAAATATGCTTGGAATAAATTCATTATCACGTAAATTTCCATAAAGCTCGACATTCATAGCCTCCTTAAAAAATAAATAATCCAAAGAAATGACAATAAAGAATTGAGCCCAAAAAAACGTAATTCTCGTTTCGACACCCCCACTTCCATTCGATTTCCGAACTAATCAATAAAGTCCAATATTCTCCGCCGCTAAAATTGCATCGCGTCGCAAAAACAAATTGTATTCCTCAAAGAGCAGCGATAAATTAGCCCTCGTTACTTCGGGGCGAGTACTTACACCCAATTAATCTTTCTCGCTTCCTAACCCCGCGATAAATATCTTAAATCAGCCGGCTGACTCATATATCGATCCGGCTCTCCCTCGCGAATGGAGATGCCCCGGCCGCAGACGCGAAACTTTTCCAAGGCTTCGGAGCTTCCCCGGGAATCGTTATACGAGCGACACACACAGTGGGTAACACCGTAATGAAACCATAAATCATTCGAGTGAATCGGGCGCGGCGCGTATACATATACATAAACGCGTACAGCTAGAAATGTTCAGAGGTCGAGAGAGAGAGAGAGAGAGACAGCGAGAGAGAGAGAGAGAGAGAGACGGAGCGCGATGGCTAGAATTGCATATCTGCAGCTCTTCAGCGCGGGGCAAACACAGAGGGAGAAAGATGTTTAGTTACGGCCGAGCGACTCGTTTAATTAATGGCAGGGAGACAATTTCGCCTTGTCGCGCGTATAAAGCTCGCGGGAGCGAGAGACGCATTGATACACTGTGATTTAATTGTGCCTTTGCCTGTGCGCGCCGATTATTCTGCTTCTTTTTTGAGCGAGCGCGCGTCTTTCGAATAATTGAGCGAACGCCTGCAGTAGTCGAGTCTTTTTTTTTTCATCCTTTGCTCTCGCTGGGTTTTAATTGAGTTTCCGAGGGACCTGAAGAGTCTTTCTGGATATATATACGCGCCGAACTTATATATTGCCGTTTCTTTTGCGCACTGGGCTCTCTTGTTTAAATGTGATTTGTATCGCAGCAAATGCACTGAAGATTTACCTCGTTTTATCAACAGCGAAGCGAGTAATCGCGATGAAACGAATCTATGAAAAGGATTATTTTTTATGTTGTTGCA
Organism: Ormyrus nitidulus; assembly: GCA_900474335.1. NCBI lineage: Eukaryota > Metazoa > Arthropoda > Insecta > Hymenoptera > Ormyridae > Ormyrus > Ormyrus nitidulus. The sequence continues at coordinate 1,566 of UCOL01001961.1, forward strand.
CGAAAACAATATAAAGGTTCTTTCAATTTTTATCATTTTTAAATTGAATAATTAAAATTAATGAACATTATATTGTATTATAAATTGTTGCAATATGCAGTACCTACATTTTGTCCTAAAATCATTTGTATCTAAAGTGGACAAATGTGATAATGTAATAATAATATAATGTATTTATCTTATTTCTCCTACAGAGCCAATACCTATTAACAATTCACACTCCAGTGAACACAATTTAAACAACCATTTAATATTTACGATGGCCGTCATCCCAATAAATAGAAATTCCATCTCAAAAAACCATCAAATACCAAAAATCCCAAGCATCACCACCATCAACCCCAGAATATGATCCAATAAACGTTTGACCGGCAAGTGCCATTCCCCGCAAGAAAAATCAGCTCCGCGCCGTATTGTGCTCGAGAAAAGCTCCCAGACGGACGCGGAGAGCACAAAGCTCTCTCTCTTTCTCCCCGGGCGGGGCTTCGAAAGACGTCGATCTACGAGAGAAGCGGGGGGGCCCACCCCCGATTAAGTCGATCAATGGACGCACGCACGTAACGAGTTTTCGAACGAGTGCCGAGCGACACTGCTGGCGAGCTGTCCACCGACGCGGAATACCCCCGATATTTCCGCGTCGTTGATCGCGAGCGCGGCCGCGGCGCTGTATCGGGGCCGCACGTGTGAGTTTGGTATATATGGATCCCCCCCTCCCCCGGTAATACATATAATGCCGCGGCGGCATTACGCTGCCCTGCAGGAAGGCGTGATGGGTGAGACGCTTGTTGCTTCGATATTTATTAATTTTAAAAGCGGGCCCGCTCGTCCGTGAAATGAATATAAGAAAGCTAAATATTTATTCGCACGATTCGCGATATTGCAGCGCTTTGTAATTACAATTACAAATATATTTATGAGGATTGGAATTGCGAGGGTAAATGAAGCGGAGACCGATATGCCGGGCGAGTGTATAGAGTGAGATATTCGATTTTTTAATTTTTGTGCTTCGGTTTTTATATTACTGCTGAAGAAAATTGTACGAAGTTTAAATACACTATTCTAATTGCAATATTCATCATTTCATTATCCTCCACAGTCGTTATAACTAAATATTCAAATTGTTTACTGTTTAGCGGATTTTCATCTCATGTTTTATGTAAAAGTATGAAAATCATGTAAACCCCTTCCAAATAAAACATTCAAATATATTTATGCATATTTATGCATGTTTAAATTCCCGCGTAAGAAGAATTGGCGAAAAAATCTCTAAAAATGTAAATCCCGGATGTTAATCCAATTTTAGGGAATCACTATTTGTTAGAAGGCCATCTTTCAACCAAGAACGCATAAATCTGTAAGGAATAATAATGTATAATACACAAATAATGCATACATAAAGTTAGTCATAGCGTAGATAACACCATGATCAAAATGAAACGGGCCTGGCAAGTTACGTAGTATCATAAGACTTATTTGTAATTGATCAATGTATTACTTAAGTCTACATAATTTCTTCCGTGAAAATTGGTTTGTTAGGAATATAACAAATCATTGTAAATGTTAGTGTAAAATAGTTAAGTAAAGTATGTGATTGACATGCATGATAGTGTGGAATAGGTCATTTTAGATATAAGTTTTTGAATATAAGGTTATTAAAATATTCATGGATTGAAAACTTGACTGTTACCGTGCCACTGTACAGACAATGTTTAAGTGTCCAGAATGACGAGATATCGTCTACAAAGCGACACATTTGGGGCACACTCGATGCGCTGAAAATCGAAAGGTGTTCGTGTAGGCGATGTCTAGGTGTCCACGAACACCTTCAGAGCGAAGAGACATCGTCTACAAAGTGACCCTTTTGGGGTACCACCGATACGTCGAAAATCGAAAGGTGTTCCTGTAGGCGATATCTAGGTGTCCAGGAACACCTTCAGAACGACGAAACATCGTTTACGAGGTGATCCATTAAAATTGTCTTATAGAAAAAAAGAAAGATACCTGTGTCCTTGATCCCTCCAATGCTCCTACCACAAAATGCCTACGCTATTGACAAATTTACACATTTATGTTTTGATGATTGTTTTCATATCGAAATTTTTCTGCACTACTTTGCTATTATGCTATATGTAAATGAGTCAAAATTCATTTTACCAAAATACTATTAGCATTTATAATTAGTATAATAAATAAGGGACAAGGGGTAAACAAGAATACGAACTTTATTTCCCTGCTAGAAATCAAAAGCAGTTTAATACCGAATATTAGCATTTTTTCGGGAAATTAAATTCCTTACAGGGACCCCGAGGGCAATTTGGTCCAGGGCCTTAAAAGCTTTAAAGGCGGCACTGTCGATAAAACAAACTTAAACACCTTTCTTCCTACCGTTACATTCTAAAACTCCTCCACTCTCGCAATAAAATCATTGATCCCAAAATTCACGCAGCATTGCGTCCCTCGATCCTCAATAAAGTCCATAACAAAACGAAGAATCTCCACCGATACTTAGAATCGGATCGACAGTCGCCACAATGAAGTCCTCGCGAAAACTTAAATTGCTTTTACCCGACCCTTGGCGCTCGCGATAAACGTACCTTCCATCATGCAAATCCGCAAACGAGGCCGGATTTGCCGTTCGAATTAAGCTCGCCGCGGCGTAATAAACGGCGACGCACAAAAGGCGCGTCTCTCCTCTTCTCTCTCCCTCATTCTCTCACGCACCGCAAACTATATACTTCCCCGCCGCGAATATTGTCCTCGCGAGTGCCTTTCTTCCCGGCGGGCTGCGCGCCGCGAATCCTGGAAAATCCGCGCCTCTGTCAGCGCCACGGCTGCTGCAGCTGCCTGATGCTGTACGGCTCTCTCGTCTCTATAATTATTCCGCGCCCAACTTCTCGAGGACGGGTTTAAGTGCTGCGAGGGACGCGGATATCTGTGTCTCATCGACGTTCGGATTATAATTTATGTTGCTTGCAGATTTTCCGAGGATTACTTATGGGTAAAATGCTTGGAAGTGATCTTTATTTTATCGGCGTCGCTTCCGACGAATTAGAGATGGAGTTCTGAAGTGGGCATATTTTTTTTAACGAAAAAAAGGTTCTTAATGAAAACAGTATTTTATATTCTCAGGAATAAAAATGAATAAAGACTAAAATTGTTTAAATTTACAAATTTAATTAATTGATGAGATAGATCTTAAACGTATAAATTTATAAAAAAAACTGTTATAACATTTGCCTTGCATTAACGTAAAATTTAATTTCGATTAAAAAGCAAAACCCCAAGCACACAATAAGAGAAAACGAGAGTGCGATTCTACGCAGTAGCTAAGGTCCCTCCGTACAAAATATCCGCCAGATTACTAGAGTGGAAACCGTTTCGAAGACTGGGGGGGAGGAGCGTTTAAATTTCATCGTGAGTGCGTCTGTGTATTTTCCATTTTGCTCCTCAACTCCTAATGGCTATTCCACTTTCAGCAGACGATAAAGCTATTTTCTTAGCAGGAAAGGTGTACATTTGTTACTCGACAATAAATTTAAAATTATATCAAGCTCAGTTTTTTCCTCGGCCGTTTTAAATTAGTTATTTTACACTGGATTGCCGTCGGTTGTTAATTCGTTCTTTTAAAAGTCTGTTCTTTTATAGCTCGAGGAAACAATTTTCATTTCCTCTGAGGAATTTGTTAAACCAACAATGTAATTTCGATCCAGTTACTTCATCTACAGAATATTCAAATAAGATTTGACTCAATAATAGCACGAACTCCGTTATCTAAATATATCCGAGCCAATTTTATCAAGTTGTAGAGGTATAAATATTCTAAGAATTACACTCAATTTCCTGCATTTCCAAATTTATTATCAGTTAATTATATCCTTTCCAAGCTTTCACTGAAACGCAGAATCATTTCATTTTGTACATTCTGTAATCATTCCTACATTCTAATTTAAAAATTCTCTAAAAACCGAAATATGTTTCTACCCTCGCGTTACCGACCAGTACGTTAATCATCCCTCCCATTAACCCCCTCGCGCGCTTGCAGCAGGGAATAAATTCGCATCGAAGCACTGCGTTCGTCCGCAATGCACCGGCCGTTAAGGGCCCCGATTATTCTTAACCGTTCGCGTTTTCGAACGAGCTTTTCCGTGCGTCGAAGCTGTGTTTGCGAATCTGACCGGCGGCAGGGGTGGGTCAGCAAGCACAATGCTCGCTCTCTCCCTCTCCTCTCTGTTAAATTAAGCAAAGCTGTCCCGCGGTGGGCTACGGCCGCCGACCACCGCCGCCGCCGCTCCTCTTGCTTAGCTTCAATAATACATTGATTGCTTGCGGCAGTTTTTGGCCCGGAGCAGTGCAGCCCGCTAAGCAGAACTATTTGCGGCGGCTAAGAGGGGTTTTGCAATCCAAAATCTGGCCCCGCTTAATTAGTCAGCGCTTCGAGCTTCGAGCTCGTTCAGCCGCGGTAAAAGAAGCGAGGCTCGGGAACGAAATCCTCAAAGGATCACCGCGGTGTCGCGGGTCGCTCTTGGGGGAGGCGCCAAAAAAGGGACACAGTCGTCCTCGGGGGGGAGGGGGCGGTGGGCATTGAAATTCAAGGCGGGAGAGAGTCGATTGCTCATTACCTCGGGCACATTGCAGCATCAGGTTGCAGCGGGGCTGGAAGTAGCACCTCAGATTCTGGCACTTGAGGGCCCTCAGCAGCTCGTCCAGCGCCAGCAGTACGTGATGGGAGAGCGTGTCGGGTGCCCAGTTCCTTAAGGGATCCGGTCCCGCGCGCTCCAGCGACCACCAGTGCACGGCTCGCACGATGTGACGCGAGACCAGCCTCAGCGTGCCCTGGAGTCAACGCGTTCGCCGGTTCGTATCTTCTTTACTTTTTTTTTTTAGTTGTTTACTTACTTGCGAAGCTTGCGAGCGCCTACCTGGGTCTCGCGTGTCAAGGGAGGGCGCAAGGTGGCTTGGATTTCAAGACTTTGAGACGAGTGAATATTGAGGACTCTCGGTCAAGTAGAGAGTCGTATTTTAAATCTGGATTCGAATCAATTTTAATCCGAGGAAAGCTGATTATTCGACTTTTTTTTAAAGAGTTCTTCTCTTAAAATAGGAATATTATTATTATAATCAAGCTATACATTCTCTCGTATTACGTTTTGAAAATCCTTCCCTACCTTGGGATTAAAAGGTTAGGATTAAATATTTGTTAAAATACTTTGGCATCGATTCCGTGCGAAATGGTGGTTAAATTTACAACGTAATTGTGATGGAAAATTAATTACTATAGGTCAATGATTATTAAAATAAAAATAAAATAAAAATAAATTTTAATCTTAATAAATTCAACATTTTAAATAAAATACAAATTAAAGGTAATTTTCACTTATGAATATTTCACGTTTGCATTTCGCGCAAAAGAACCTCTGCGATTTAATTTCATAATTTCAAAAATACTTACACGTGAACTCGTTGGAAAATCAATAAAAAATTCAGTCTCCTTCAAAATCTAACGACTGCAAAAGTGCTTCTTAAATCATTTTTCAACCATTATTCAAGCGAGTATCATTTCACAATGCACTTTACGAGATAGAAAAAAAAAGCGACGACCTCTTTAGAACAATGTAATTGGAAAGCTATAAAATAAGGCCATTGGAAATTGACAAGGAGAAACCATAATATTAAAGCGGCAGTAGCACCCGAGTTTCCGATCAATCGGAACTTGAAAATCTAGAAAACTTGCGCGCAAACTTGGCTTATACGACAGTGCAATCGAGAACTTCCGCCGATAACCCTCCTCCTTCCCCCCTCCCTCCCTACAACCTCCCGCGCGCGCAGGGAAACGGAGGGAACGATCGCGCGAACCCGTAAATAAACCGGGGAACTTTCGCAGTTCCGCGCGCTCGGAACAAAACCTCGCAACACCCCCGGCGCAATCACAAGCCAATAGGTCTTGCAAGAGCGACTCGCGGAATACGTTTGCGCGCCTCCGCAAAGTGGCCGTTTTCTTAATCTATTCCACGACAAGGGATTCGTTTTATTTGGTGAATTTGAAAAGTTCGTGACTCGACTTCGAGGGAGCATCGATGCGTTTGTGTGGCAGTGAATGATATCTTAACGCTCGGTAATTTGATTGGATGCCCTCGCGTTTCGAATATGCCGATAAAGGCATTTTACCAACGCGCATTTATTTTCGCGCTCGACGACCGGAACGTTGAATGCAACGTATCGGAACTAGAGTAGCGTCTATTTCAATTTAATTATTACACTGAAATGCTGCGCGAGTATTGATTGATTTTCTATTGATTAAACATTCAATGCATTATAAAGTCTCGATTTATTCTCCATAAGCGCTTTGATTAAAGTTTCAGCAATCGAATCCGCCTCTAATGAAAAATGTTGACAACAGACTTCGAAATCAAGCGCGCCATCATCATCGAATCAATCATCGGTTTCGTTAAGGCGTCGCGAGCCTTTTCTTTGCGCAGGCGCGAGTTCGGGAGAAAAATTCGACCGCGCGTTCTCGCGTGCCGTACATATCGACATTGTGGTCGAAATGCAGCGGGTCTAGGAAATAGACGCAATAAATATCGGGGAGCTAAAATACCGGGGGCTCCTCTCCGAGGGCCAATGGAATGCGTCTACGTGCTCTCAAAAAAGGAGCACGATATCGCGAGAGAGAAAGAAATTAATTCCGCGGCAAAGTATCTTATTGACTTTTTCATTATTTATCGCCTCGCGGGGAAACGAGCACGTGAAAAAGTATGTGCTCGCTCGGAGTCTCATTGTTGGATTTCAAAGGACCTCCTTTCTATATTTTACGATCTGATTCTGAAAGAAGATATTTTTAGTCCGGGGTATACGCCGCGCCGATGCTTTGAAATTGCTTTCCGAAGAATCGCGGAGAGTATTTTCGAAGTGATTCATTCGCAATTAATCGTTATAGCTTCAAACGCGCCGGAAAACTTAATTACAAGTTAAACATATAAAGCGATAATTAATTGTAATTAAAAAAGCAATTCCATTTGTACCGAGCGCAGTTCGTTTGTCTCTTTATTGATATTACAAGTATAATGATTACCGTAGAATAGTTTTAAATATACTTGCTCGATTCTTTTTTTCAGAATCTATAAATCTTTAATTCTATTCTGTCCTGAATTTTTTACTTTTAATAATGGAAATAATAAATACTTAAATAATGCGTACGATTTTACGGAGAAACTCTTTTTTTGACTAAAAAAAACCTTTTCAAATAAACAGACGTGAATATGAAAATCTTTTTAAATTTTTAATAAAAAATATATATATATATCTATCTCTTTTCAAATAAAAAAAATTCTACTTTTAAAATATGAATTAAATATTAGACACATTTTATAAAAATATTTTTTAATCTTTCAAGCATTTTAGTATCATTTATAACCGAGAATACAATAAAATTTCTTACGCTTATTCTATAGCTTTAAAAAAATATACTTTTTCGACTTTCCTCAAAATTTCAAAAAGTGCCTCGCAAAAGCCCGCAGAAAAATTAAAAATTCTTATCGACTCATTGCACTCATTTTCATAAAATATTCCCCGCGATCAAAGCAAAAGTAATTGAAGCAACTTTGTCACCGCCGCGCGGCAACGCGAAAAAGCCTCTCTGACGCAATGAAGCTAAAAGCGCGTTGCGTCGAAAATTAAGAGCGCAATATCGTCCCCTCCAGCTCGTATACATAAAAAAGCGAATCTCCCTTAGACCGTTAACTTGGTCCGAGCAGCCCTTAAAGGGTCGTTGACTCTCATTGGCGTCGCTCTCCGCAGCCGCGAGATGCAAAATATGACCTGCTCATTGAAATTCAATTTACACCGCTCGCTCGCGCCGCTTTAAAACGCCGACCATTAAGCCATTTTCCTACAGATATATAACGACGAGGAATCGCCGGAGCAGGGAGAGAGAGAGGGGGAAGCGACGCCGCGGAAAAACTCCGAGGAGAGAAAGAGAATCCTTGTTTATTTGTGCCTAATAACGCGGAACGGCTGGGAGTAGAATGTAGCCGCTTGTACCGGCAGAAGCGCGATCCTCGACTCGAATCGATTCAACTTTTCTCATTAAGCATCCGCCTCGCGAGAGCGGAGAGCTCTTCGTTCAGCGACGCGCCGCTGCATGAAAATGGAGAATACGGACGAATAAAAAAAAAAGAGAGGAAAGTCGAGCGCGCCTGGCGGGACGAAGGACTGTATAAATCTCCGGCGGAGATACAATAAATAAAACGAATCGAGAGCGATAAAGCACCGTTTGAGAAATGCATCATATTTTTGCAGCGTCCTTTTTATTTAGGAATGAAAATTCATGCTCCGCATTAATAAAGATGGTGCTGCTTCGTTTTCATACCGACAATTACGTTTTAAAAAAAAAACGAAGTTAAGAAAATTATAAAATTATAAAATTATCGTTTTTAAAATGATAAATTCTCTGATTATTTAAATAGGGCAGAATTATTAACTCTGTCCGAAGACAGTAAAATTTTAACTTTAATAACGCCACGGCTATAACCAGCACCCTTAATCATCAAATTGAACGGCTTCCAAACGGCCCAAAATCAAATCTCCAAAGTCTTTAAATATTTCACGAATATTCCTAAAATATCAAAGGCGCGTCGGCTGAAAACTTAGCCGGATAACGAGAAGAAGCATCTTCCCGATGACACGACGTTGGGGGCAAAAAAAAAAGAAAAGAAAAAAAAACGCTGCACATTGAAAGAGCTCATCGACTTTCACGCAAGAAGCCGTAAAGCGCCGTCGCAAAGCTCGGTCAGGCTTTCGCTCCTCTTGAAAACGAATCGGCCCCTCTATCTCTGTGCTGCCGCTCGTCATTGAAAAAGGAGCTCGGTATCTCCTTGAACATCGGGAAATTTAATGCCGCGCCCCGAGAAGAAGACGTGAAGGCGACCTCTAATGATTCCACGGATATCTGACTTTTCCCCGGGTATCGGATTTATTTTTTTTTATTTTTTTTAACTACTTTTCCATATCCGAATCGGGACGTATTTTATAAATAAATGTTTAAAAACGGGTTATTCCGCGCCGTGGACGTGTTCTAATTCGCGTGATAAACCATACGTTTGTTCTGCTCATACATCATTTGCATATGTTCTCTGGATTTTTCAGAAAACGTTATTTCGCCGCTGAATATCATTATCGCGCCACAATAAAACGTCGCGATAAAGGGGAAAAGTGGAGAGGAGCTCCGGAGGATACTTTCGCCGAAGTATGAAATCCCCCCATGAAAGAATCATGAGCGGTTCTGAAACGAAAGTAAGAGAAGATGGCGCAAAAAATAAAGCCGCGCGCGCGGCTTCTAAGAACCAAAATAAAGCAGGCGCAATATACTCTAATAACAATCGTAAAAGATTCCTTCCCCTCGGATAAAACCGCGGCTTTTATTTCGCGAGCGTTAATCTATTTATTATTAGACCGCCGCCTCAAAACAATGGCCTCTCCCCTCAATTTCCCATCAAAATTTCAACGCGATCGCAAGCTCACCTTTCGCCTGACGGAGAAGTCTAGGGGCCGTCGTCCGCGCAGCTGGTCGAGGATCTGCAGCAGCGCGTCCTCGGTGAGGGCGGGCACGCTCTCGTCGCAGTAGTGTTGTCGCATCATCAGCTCGGCGGCGGGGACGCGGAGCCGCCAGAGGCTGGACCGGTCGTCGCAGCGCAGCCCCTGGTGGGGAGCAGCCGCCACCGCGTAGCTGCCCTGTCGGAATTTTCGACGTCAGTAGGAGGAGAGTGCTTATTACAGGTTACGTAGGCACGGCGTTGGGATGAAATGACACTTCATTGTTTTTTAGGACACAATGCGTCGTTACGCGGCATTGTGTGCGTAATATACTTGAGGACAATCATTGCGGTTGTGGTTTTCGATGTGCCTTTTCATATTTCCATTGTTGCAAACGGAATTCAATTTGAAGCTCCGTAATTATCGCGGTAAACCAGCTGTTTGCACGAGCGACCGTTCTATATAAATAAATAATTGTCAACTCACGCTCTGAGCCGCCGTGTAATGAAGCAGCGCGTCGCAGTGATGCAGCGGTATCCTCTTCGGGTAGTCGGCGCAGGAGGGCCAGGCATTAATTCCCGCTCCGATCAGGAGCCTGACCTCGATGTCCTGCGACTTGGAGCCGTCCAGGCCGATTTTCAGAACGATGCCGCTCTCGTCCTCCACGATGGCGACTCGGTGATCCCCGATCTCGGGCAGCTTCGACTCCGCTGCGGCTGCGGGGAGACAAAGTTGTACAGTAATAATTGTTGAGCAGCTCATCGGAATAAAACGAAAAAAATTAACAAGCGCGGCCCTGGAATATCGCTCGAGAGAGGAGAGCGACGGAGCGAGGCGAAAAATGAAAAATTCAGCTTTTGTAGATTAAAGACGGGGAAACCGGCGAAATACACCAGTCCAAGTGCCCTGCGCGCAACTTTGATGATTTACTCGACTCTGGGCCGGGCTCTCTCCCGGTGTATATACGCTGGGCTTATTTTCGCAGAGGTCGTTATTTTAAATCACCGCCAGTTATTATTAAGCAGCTCCACTCTACTGAGTTTTCTTTTAATTTATGGCACTCCTGACGGATATTCCAGCGGGGCACTGAAAAAGCCCGTCCTCTCTCTCTCTCTCTCTCTCTCACTCTCTCGCCTGGAAAAATACGCTCGAAACGGCCGCCGCAACATCGCTAATGGCGCCGTTGCCCCCGCCGTTATTGATGTCGGCTCGATGAATTAAAATCTTTCTAATTCGTATTGTTATAGCTTAACAGCTTGCAGGTAAATCGGGGATCGCGAAGATCCGCAATCTCGCGACTGTATATACGTAATACCCGGCGGAACTCTCGGGCGCTTTAATTAAATTGTTTTGCGCGCAATTTCGGGTAACAAGACGAATCTCGACAGGTGAGACGCGACAGCTGCGGCGGACGATTCTGAAAACTTGCGCCGCCACGAACCACTGTTCTCCCACCCGTCATGTACGCTGATTTGAATAGCAAATAAGGGCGCGTTGCTGTTTTGATTTTTGTCCCGACGTCTTCTTCTCTTATAAGCATCTCAGTAACGTTGATTTTAATTAACAAAAAAGCTCGAACATATCGAGCAAATCATAATCTCTTCTCCTTACTCAAACTCCCTAAATTATCAAGAAAGTAATCTCACCTGGTCCGTAGAAAACTCGGCAGTGATTAGGCTGCTTCAGGATTTTATCCAAAACTTCAGCGTCAACTACCTGTCCGGGAGTCAGGCAAAGTTTCTCGTCGGCTCCGTCAACAGCACCTGCGCCGAAAAAATTTCCTCAATCCGCAGAAAAAAAGCTCATCACAACGAAGCAAAACAAAAAATCCATACCCTGCCTGGCGGAAGCGGCGAGCAAAGCGGCGACCTTCGCCTTGACGAGGTCCCTCCTGAGCCTGCCGTCGGGCCCGAAGAACTCCGTCCAGGGCCCGGCGTCCCCGGCCCTGAGCTTCAGCCTGGCGAATCCGGGCAGCCGGCTGTCCTCCTCGAGGCCGAGCGACAGCTCCTCGACCTCCGGGTTGCCGGGGGGCGTCGACAGCCCGTCCAGCCTCAGCAGGTACTCGAATCTCAGCTGCTGCGTGCGGATAACGGCCGCGATAAAAGCCTCGCCTCGGTCGGGAGGAGGGGAGCAGTAAAAAGCACGAGAGCGGCCGGGAAACAAATCCCCGTACTCGTGTACCGCGCCGAGCCCTTTTTACTGCCTCGCACTTGTCGCTTCGTACACCGCAAGCCGGGGCCGATGTATATATGTACACGTAACGGCCCGGCCAGCGAATCCTTTTCATTTTACGCTTTGCATTTATATGCCGATCTATATTCGCTTCCGTTATTCTCTCCGCGCCCTTTCGTTCTCCGGCTCTTTCTCGCCTTTCGTTATTGCCGACTTTTTTATTGGGGGGCCCGAGTGCAGTGTGCGACTGTCGGCAAAAATGAGATCGCGGACGAAGGATAAGCTCGAATCAGCTCGCCTCTTTATTTGTACCCTTTTCAGGGCGTTTAACGTTTTTTCTGCCTCGAAAATGAATCGACAGCCGTATTTATAAAGGTGAAAAGAAACTTCCTTATTAAGAGGTGTAAAAGGAGATGCAGAGCAGTAATCAATAGTTTAGCGGAGATGCAGCTTATTTTAATATATATCCCGCCTCGAATAACAGTTTCGTCGTTCTTTGCTTTTCCCGCTTCTCGTTTTCTCATCTCCCTCGCGCCGATCATTCATTTCCGCCTCTTTTCCGCGTCATTGTTTGTCCACTCGCTTTTTGTCGTCCTCTCTTTACGACTTTCCTCCGTTCATAAACCGCCCACTCAGACTCTCTATTCCTCTCTCATCCCCCCCTTTCTTTTTTTTTCATTCGTCCTCTCTCAATTTATTTACCCCTTTCGTCGTCTCTTTCATATCCTTGTTTCCGCTTTGAGCGATGTTGCCAGAGCCCAGGTTCGGCCCTGCAATCCGCTCTCCGGCCGTGTCCCTTTTTTTTTCGGCTTTTTTGCCCGGCCACGTTCCCTTCGCCTCTCTCTCTCTCTCTCTCTCTCTCTCTCTCTCTCTCTCTCGTCGGACTAAACTCGCCGCCCCCGGGTTTTTCGGCCTCTTTTTTTTTCTCGATTGTTCCCTCGGCCGAAAAAACGGCACTATGTCGAATAATAGGCACTAAAAAGAGCCTTTTTTTCCACCCTCGAAGAGGAGAAAAGCTCCATTCGACAGGATAAACAATAAAACAATCAATATCGCGAGGGTTTTCATCGCCGCGTCGCTGAATAGTAAATAGTTCAAGCGTCTACTATCAATTCGCTTTCGTCATCATCCGCAGCCTAAAAGCTGCGCCTAATTCCGATTGCGCTAATCCCCTCCACTCGCAAGATAAATTCTGCTTCAGAATAAGGCTATACACAATACACGCTCCGAGAATTATACCCCGTTTGCGCTCGCTCTCCCCGAAGACTCGCGGATAAAATTTTTCGCCCCTTAATTCCCCGGTCCGGTGACACCGCGAGAGAGGCAAAATGCAAAATCCCCCTCTTCGCGGGAGAGGCTCTCGTTCGCTCGGGCACTAATTCGCGCGCGAAACGAATATTCAGCGCGCTCTCGACTCGCTCGTGATGGCTGCGGGAGTTTTCTCACACCTCGACGGGAGAGTTTGCATCCGGCTGACGGAAATCGCGGATAAAACGCGACGGCAACACGGCCGCGGCGTTAATATTGCAAAACTCGCTTCTTTATCCTTTGCTCGTTTTGTTTTTCCAGCTGCCCCGTTTGCTTGCCCAATTAGCTCTCTTTGCAGTTATGCTTTTCATCTTGCTTCTCGGGGAGGAGGACAAATTTTAGATAGACCTGGCAATTATTGTACTTCTAAAAATGAAACTTTTTTTTATTACTGCTTGACTAAATAATTCATTATTTTCATTAGCAGTAGAGTTGAATACACCGTACAATATCAGCAGGTATCATTTATTATTCATTTCCAGTATATTTTATTCATGACGCACAACTGCATAGATTCATTAAAATTGAGCTTTGTTAACAGAAACAATATACTGAAATTTAGCGGCCGACGTTTCGAAAATCCCGAGTAAATTTCCAGCGGGTACTTTTATTTTCGCTAAAATTGTTATGACACGTACAGTCGAGTGTTATCATTTTGATATGTCCGCGGTGCGAACTACCAGCCCCTGACAGCTGGAACATCTGCAAAGCGATCTGCTCCAACATGCTCGACATTTCGACAAACACGCGGTGGAGTAATAACACAAATGAAAATCAGCCGATAGTCGATCGTTCGATCCCCCCGCGGATCAAAATTCGCGGAAAAATAAATTTTCGCTGCTTCACTTGACAATGGATTCCGTATCCACATCGGTTTTAGCGTAAAATTCGCCCGCAAAACAATACACACAATGAAGCGCGCGGAAAGTGCAAACGGTATATGTGCACCCTTAAAGTGCGAACGGCGCGCGGTAAGCTATACATGCATATTTCTAAGAGAGCGGAACGAGCGCCAAGTCCCGCTCTTTCGTATGCAAAGGCGAAGCGTCAACTCGCATATTCGAAATGACCTTAACCTTACTTTATATGCTCGCTCTCGAGCCGCGGAGTATAGTGGCTTTGACTATCCGCGCACAAATGCCAACTGCGAAAGCGAGATATAAGGATAGAGGAAATATCGTTTCGAGCATTAGAAAGTTATCCCCCGGACCATTGTGACGCACAAAGGAAGCCGCATTAACGTATTGTTATATGTTAACTATGAAAATTATATCCAGTTTTACTTCGAACGAGAGATAATTAAAAACTCGACGGAATTATACTGAAAAAGCTCTGGATCAGAGCGAAATTGTAAAACTGCACTCGATACGCAATATTTTGACTGAAAACTTTCTCGAGCAAGCCGCGCCGCGTATACCAATTCTCCCGGAGAAGAATCAGCGTGCGCGTATCTCCATTGTACAAAGTCACAAGGCGGAAAGGCTGGAATATCGAGAGCGCGTAGAAAGATAACGGCAAATATATTAAAAGAGAAAAGAGCTCGGCGTACCCGCGGAGAAAGAGCGCGAGTTATCGCATATTTCCGGGAGTGGATTCAGCCCGCGCTCTCTTTGCATTACCGGGTCTCAATCTCCTCCGGAGGCCTCCTCTCTGTTTCTCTCTCCCGCTTACCTTCGTTCTCCGTCGCTCGTTCAGCGAGACGAGGAAGAGGGCGGCGAATCTGCGGTCGAGATTGCCTACCCCGGCCACCAGGCGCTGGACCAATCTCTCGACGGCCGCCTCGATGCGAGTAATATCCGCGGGAGCTGTTAAACATCATTTCGATCGGTTATGTATCATCCTGCAGGCCGCAACGGAGAAGCGCGCGGCTTTAATTAATTCGAGCCCGCGGGGAAAAAAAACGCGAGCACGCACCGGACGGCCGGGCCGCGCGCGCAGCTTTTTCATTATCGGCGCGGTATTGAAAAGAAAGAGAGCCGCGCGCCGCTCTGTGTATTAGAAGGAAGGATCGGATGCTTCGTCGGTGGCTGGTTTCGGTATTTCGGCTTTTACGCGCGGAGGGAGAGCTTTTTTGCGAGCGCGGCGCGTCTCTCAAAGGGTGTGCTTATACTTGTTTTACGCGCGCGGATACGTACCGGTGTGCCGTGACGCTTTGGAACTTGGGGGTATAACGAGATTTTCGCGGGGGAGTTTTCGCGATTAGGGAGTGTTTTCGCGGAATTGCACTGTTAATATTCAGCCGGCGCGATTAATGTACTCGATAACTTCAACGGTAGGCGATATTTGTATAAAGTTTATTATAAATTTATCAAAATTCCGAGAATCGCGAGCGTTTCCGGGAAAAGGCTCCAAATTAATTAACGCGCCGGCAATAGACGCAAATTGTCGACACGTTTAAAGCGGACGCATTACCTTCTCTGTCGAGCCTGGCAAGTTGACGGAAATAATCATCGAGCTTGCGTAGCTGCTCGGGCCTGAAGTGCAGCTTGCTCGTCATGAGGCGCAATCCGCCGGCGGGACTCTTCTCGCTGCTCGTTGCGCAGCCCATCTTTGCAGCGCGCGCGCCGTTTGCCGCACCTGCGAAAGTATACCCACATAGAGTCGTCGTGTCGTGCACAATCAAAGCCATCAGCCGACCCGCGAAAATTTGCCGCACGAGCCGCCGAGCGTTAAAGCTCAGCCGGCTGCTAATTAGATGTAATATCCGTAATAATTAGCGAGTTTGCCGTCGAGGATGAAACGGGAGCGGAGCGGCTTCTGTGTCTGGTTATGACTGTGCGCGGTGATCCTTGGCTTTTATCGATCGGAGGTTGATTCGTTTTGCGGCGACGGCATCCGGTCAAGTGTCGTTAGTTATACGAGAAGTTATTATACTGCGCCCTTCGTTACGCTGAATTATCGAGAGCTTCTAAAACGAACTGTACGCGGCGGAGAATTTTGAAAATATTAACTGATGTTGGGTAAATAATATTTGTATTGTGCTGTAGTTGGTTTTTACTGTGTTCGCGTAATGAGTCTAATTAACCTTCCATTGTTTTTCATTGAAATTTAGTAATATTGCTCTAAAGAAGAAGGGGGAAATTTTAAATAATCAACAATAGTATTTACTAACGAAGTATACATTTTCACAATAATTTGAGTGCACATATATTTATTACAGCTAAATTAACGAAACTCCAAACACATTTAATATGAAGTACATCGCATAATGAATGTAATAATTATTACACTGTAATATTTGATTTAGTTCGAACTCATTGCAGCATGCGACATTCGAATTAGGGCAAAAATGAATAATATCTGTCCTCAACAAAATTCGAACCAAAAGCACTGCAACCGAAAACACAATCCCGCATATAATTCCGCATACGAACGAAAAGCGGCCGAATCAGTAAAAGGCGGGCAAATGAAAAATCATCCAGGCAAAACTGCCTGTCCCCCCGCGAAAATGACAAAGACGCCAATTCCGTATTCCTGATCGATAAGCGAAGAATAACCCAGGCGCGGCTCTTTGTTTACCCGAAATTCGGTAATATCTGCGCGCCTCCCGCCTCTCTTCCGGCCGCCACAAAGCCCGCCGCTATAATAACTTTACCGCGACTCGGAATTGCAGCTTCAACTCACGGGAGGGGGAGGGGGTCCGAAAAAAGGCTCGTATCCGCGATGAATTCTTGTTGCGCGGCGGCGCGAGAGAGGGAGAGAAGAGGGCCGTTTGGCTGCCGGCCACGCAACAATCAAATTCATCGCCGCGCGGCTCTAATTGATTGAAAATACGCCCCGCGCGCGCTAATAAAATTCTCCGCTCTCGCCCTGCTGCCGGGCGGCCTTTGTTTTCTTCCTGTCTTGCCCGCGCGGAGAGAGAGAGCGCGTTTTGTTTATTCGCCCGCGCGCTCTACTCGCGCTCGACACGCGCGCGAGAGAGCTTGTTTTGCGCGAGAGAGCTTTACGGCGCGCGGAGCGTATATAAAGCAAATTACGGGCCGGGGGGACAATCGTAAAAATGGAATTTTAGCCCGGGACAGACGGAATAATGAAACGGATATAGCGGCGCTAGTTTGGTTTATACGGCTTTTAAAAAGTTAATAAAGTCTAATGCATATGTACATTTTCGTTATTGCGCGGCCCCG
This sequence comes from Ormyrus nitidulus, assembly GCA_900474335.1. Classification (NCBI taxonomy): domain Eukaryota; kingdom Metazoa; phylum Arthropoda; class Insecta; order Hymenoptera; family Ormyridae; genus Ormyrus; species Ormyrus nitidulus. Next base: position 18,701 of record UCOL01001961.1, read on the forward strand.
CCGCGCGCCGAGATGCTGCGTTTTCCCCCCGATTTCCGTTCTGTTTTTGGTTTTGTTTATAAGGTAATTCGTGCAAATATTTTACGCGGGAATGTATATATGCTAAGTGCTACAAAGTAGATTATAATTATTCGCAAAAACAACGCGCTCGCTCGCGCGCGCTCTGTTTATCTTTTGAGTTACGCGTGCTTGTAAATAATGAGCGTAATTTGAACAGAATTTTACATAATACATATTATGCCTGTAATTTAGTTTAAATGTGTAATGCGAAATTAGCGTTTTATGCAAAACAAGCGTATATACGGCTGCTCCGGTCGATTGTTGTTTTTGCGCCAAAAAACGAAAAAGCAATAATTCATCGGGATCAATATTTGGTGTACATTAACAAAACAAAGTTTTCTCATCGGCTCGCGCACCGCCGAAGCGGCCAATTATCGCTGATAAATACCTCGAATTTTCCCAATTCTCGCCTCGGCTTCCTTCGCCGAGCGATTTCAGCGGTATTCGCCGAAACGGCGATCTGTCAAAGAGCGCGGGACCGGAAGATAATAATAACAGCCACGATAACGAGGGTAAGCGCGGAGGCGTGGGGGGCTCTATAATAATCGCGCTCCATTAAAGTGCATTCCGGCCCAACAAATTATTCTAATGCCCGAGCCTAAATGCAAGTTTCTCATTAAGAGCACGCAGGATTTCCCGGCTAAGCTCGCGGCGGCGCGAGTCGCTCCTCTCGGCCCGCGAACGAGCGCAGAGTTCGCCGAGGAAAAGGGATAAAGATTTCGGCCGAGCGCTGCAGAGCCGCGCGACGGCGAGCGTGGACGCGAAAATGAATCTCTCCGAGCCGCGCGATTCGGACGGGGGAGGTAAAAGATACGGGGGGTGGAAGATGGTGGGGTGATAAATTAGCGACGAGAAAACTAAGTTGATTTAGCTGGAAACGCAGGCTTCTCCCGCGCGGACAAAGTGAAGGAGATTTAGCTGCTGCGTGAAGAGTAATGCTGCGAAGGTTTTTGCTTTTTTGAATTTACCAATTGTTGGCGCGAAATGGGTTTTTTTTTCTTCTTTTCATTTTGATTGTTGGCATTTAATATTCTAATGTTAATAAAGAACATGAATTTCGTTAAGGTAAATTTTGACGTCAAATTCGATAACGTATAAATTTTGACGTTATTAAACACATTCTGTTGTTTAGTTATTCATGTGTATCTGATTGTAATACAACAACATTGAAATATGAGGTCGTATAAAATATTCAAAATTGATTGAAGGTTCGATTTGCTTTACATGTTAAAATTCTATTGATTCGTACATTATTATCTCTGACCAACCCTATCGTCCCGCTTTTTGTCCTTTATCACACGAAATTAAAAAATTTATCGAATAAGTTTGCAAGACCCACCCAACCACATTTATATTCTAAACCCCCGAAATTCCGCTCTTCGCGTCCTTACATCGCCGCTTGCGGACATCATCCGGCGCAAAAACGCTCCTCCTCCATCAGGCCGCGAATATCAAGCCGCCGCGGAAGGGTAAAAAGCTCGCGGCTCCTCGCGATATACACGAGCGGCGCCCCGCGCGCGGAAAGTAACGACGCCGTGCGCAGCAGCCCGCGCTCGAAATCCGAGAGTAAATCGGAGGGCGTTCCTTCGGAGGCCGCAAGTATATGTGCAGCGCGAGGAATTCGCCCGGGGAATGTTGGCCGCGGCCCCCGCGGCATCCGTCGCGGATTCTCCGCGCGTCGGGCGTCCCCCGTCATTTCTCCATTTTTTTTGCCGACCGATTGACCTTTTCGGAGGGGGAATTGTCGCGAGGGCGGAATGTCTGCTTGTCTTGCTATTCGGTATTCGCGCTTTGAGCTGTTGTTTATTTAAGAACGAAGACTCGCGCGACTCTGGCTTTTTTTTTGGGATGAACCTGGAATACGAAAAAGTTTGAAGAGAGTGCTTTTAAACGTTAGTTCTTTATTTATGATTCTTTCTGTTTTAGCAATGCTGACTAAAGCAGTGCGGCCTTGGAATCTTCAATACTGATTAGAATAATACTTTTCCAAGTAAAGACGCATTGTATAATCTCCGTACAAAACTCCTTTGTATAAAAGGTCTTCTTTGAGTCGTATTTGATTCTTTGGACTTATCTGTCATTAAATGGGACTGTGCAATCATGTGACATCGCTCAAGCTATACTCTTTATTTACTTTTCAAATTTTTTCTACAATAAATGACAGCAATCGTCTTGAAAACGCCCTCCATTTCTAATCCTAAAAACTTCTCTTCAAAGTGAATTCAAAGTCCGAGAAAAATGCGCGAAGCAGCTGCCTCTCCCACTCTCATGCTCCATCAGGTGACGTCGGGTACTTTCGACAAATGTATTTTAAACGACAACGATATGCCCGCGGGAGGAAAACGCTTCTAAACCCGCGGCGCCGCGCGCATCTAAAATCTTCCAAAGCCAAGGGGGACTTTAAAAGCGAAAATTTCATTCGAACGATATATCCTTCTTCCCCTCCCAAGTGGGGCCGCGGCGCAAGTTAATCGTATTCCCTTTTACCTCAAAAGGTAGATAACGCGAAATGAGCGTATCGCTTTTCAACGGAGCGTGAAGCGCCGCGCGCAGACGCACACGAGCGAGATGTTTATACATATATATGTATATGTTGTACGTGTATTCCGCGTAATCTGCATGCACGCGCACAGAGGCGCGGCTGCGCAAAAAGCTACTCGGCGGCCTGTACGTACTCAAAAATATTGAATCCCGCCCAAAGGGGAGTATAAGCGATTTACGCGCTGCGCGCCGATATTTTTTTTTTTTTCTCTCCGTCGCTCTTTTGTACGGCGAAAGCGCGTCACCTGGAGATGAAGGCATGAAAAAACGAAAGCCAATTATCGAAAACGTTGCTCTGTAGCGAGAGAAGCAATGCATGGTAGAAACATTATTGGCTGGCTTTTTGCGATTTCCGAGAGAGCGAGGTACGCGCGGACGTTTTTCGCTCTCCCGATTACTGAGGCGTTAATTAAGAAATTAATTAACTTACTACAAATGCTGACAGAGAGGCTACGGGCTTGAATGCGCGAACTTGGTAATTACGGTCTTGGTGCATTATATTTCTTTAATCAAGATTTATTGTGAACGTCTTTTGTATTATTTGAATGGCGCTTTTAATTAGCTTTACACTTACTAATTAAATGGTAAAAGGATTTAAAACTTATAAAAATGAAGTAAACGTAGCCAGTTACGTTAGAAGAATAAAATGTAAAACGAAAGCTGATTTACGAACCTGAACGTGTATTTAATTAGTTAAAATGACTTAATCCGATATTAATTAATTTTAATAAAAATTCCTAATTTCATGAGCCACTACGCACAAGAACGTATACATTTATTTAATAACACTTTAATTCGCTATTAATCACTTTAACTATAGAGCGTTTAGCAAATTTAATTTATTAAAAGGCTAATCGCAAACTATACGAATAACTGATCAAAGCGCCTATACAACAAAGTAAAACTAATTCATCAGAGTGCCACTCAATTTTTAATATCAGCAAAAAAAGCCCGAAAAACCATATGACAGACCTATCCTCGCACCCAGAAAAGCGGCCGCCAAAAGCATCGACAATCGAGCACTATCGACTTGGCGGGGGGCGATAAAAAAAAAAATAGAAAAAACAGCGCGCGAGCCGTCACGAAAATCCGCGCGATGGCCAACGGCAGCAGCGGCATGCAGTAGCAAAGGATCAAACGCAGGCATATGTAAATAAAGGGTAAAACTGCACTCACAGTCCCAGAGAAGAGCACACAGGCACTCGCGGCGAATCACATGACTTTCGGTGTTGCGCAACTCCGACGTCGCGAGGCGCAGCTTGACAGACGGACGCAACGGACAAGCGGATCTTGGAGGCGAGAGTGTCCGGCGAGCACTGAGAGTCGGCGGTTCGGGGCCTTTTTTTCGAGCGCGTCGCGAACGCACGCACGCAATTACGAGCTCGCGCGCGCGCCGAAGGCTGATGTTGCCGCGCGGCGCGGTTGGTCGACAATGGGAAATCCAGGCTGCCCCGGCCGGAATCGCTTCCGATTCCAATTGTTCGCGGCGAGGATCGGACTTCCGGTTTACGCGCCGCGCCTCCGCGAGCGGCGACGGCGACGGCGGCTTTTGTCGGCGAAACGAACGGGGAGGGGAGCTGATAAAGGCGACGGGACACGGATTTTTTTAACATTTTCATAATATATGTGTATGAGCTGCATTGTGTTTTTCGTCTCTTGTTTTCATAACGCTAATACAACGTGCCAAGGCTTCTAATGTGTATAGGATTGGGTTTTTCAGTGGAACTGCGGCTGTGTTCACGAAATTTTCTAGAATGAAAGAGACTGAAATTATCGTTGAGCGAAGCTCGTTTATTGCGATAAAATTTAATGGCAATAAAAGCTATTAATTTCTGGATTGAATTCTCACTCGATTGTATCGAGGATATATGAATTGCATGCATTATACGTTCGAGCGCTATGCTCTAAAGTGTAGCCAGCCATGCGGATAAAACCTTATGTAAGTCATACTTAAAAAGACGTGGGAACTTCGGAACACAAAACATCGGAACGGTCGCTTCGATTCCTAAACAAACGAAAAACTTTTTATATATAATATACCGTTACGCATTCAATGTATTAAAATAGACGCGCTCTACTTACATATTACTTCCACAAAAGCAGATTCTTAGTAATAAAAATCTGATTTTAAACGCCGGAGGTGGGCGGATCATTAAATAGATAAAATACAGAGACAACAGGAGGCGGTTGCGGCGCGTACAATATTTGTTAGTGCGGTTCGCGCGCAAATGTTCGGCACTTCGTTCGGAACACTGGCAGTTCGCGTCGGAGGAGCTTCGCTTGATTCGTTTCCCAGAAATTGCAGGCTCCGCTTATGAATTTATGTGCTTTAGTCGGTATAATAAAAACGGATTTTTGCTCTACAATCTCGCTGGAAGAATGGGTTATTTTATGTAACGTTCCGTTTGTCTTTTAACGCGGAGTATTGCTACTCTTTTCTGATGGTTTCATAATAATTTGATGATCGGTGGAAGAAAAGTTTTCGAAATACGAAATATATTGGCGTCTGTGCGATTAGTATTTATAATAAAAGAAAAAAAAATCTACGGAAAATATATTGTCATTATCTGAATAAAAACGTAATTAAAAATACATCATCTTCGACATAGAATAATAGTCTTATGTCTAGTAATAATAGTATTATGTCTTATATCGTAGCGTTTAATGGTCCAATTCAAGATGACGACATCCATTTGAAATAAAATTGCTTTCGAATCAACAGTTAAGTACATAAATTCTTTCCTCGTTCATTTACGGATACACCGTCTTACCGACGCTTCTATATCAGGACCTCCAAGTGTCTCTAATTGACAGAAGTTCCTTTTTTTTCAAACCGTGCGTCCCGCCAATTCCCTTGAAAATCGAATCTGACACAAGGTCAACCGCGCATCCTAGCGACAAAAGAAACGAGAGTACAATTCAATTACTCTACCCGCGCGCAATAAATAAAAGGTTCATTGCCTCAATTAGCCCGGCGCTCGCGTCGCGCGCGAGCCCAGGTAATGAGCTTATGACCCACTCGTCGCAATAGCCTCCCAGCAATTAAGAGCAAAAAGCGCCACTCCCCCACGATCGACACGGCGCACAGTGAATTATCCCTCGTTTGTCACTTAGGAGTTCGGAGAGCGCGGGCAACGCGCGGCCCCGCGCACAATTACGGCCCGCGGCAGCTCTCTCGCGCATATATATTACTCGTCGCTATAAAGACAAGCGGCGGTGGGGGGGCGGGGACAGCGGCGACGGAAAATCCAGCGAGCGTAGACAGTTTGCCGCAGCTCGGCGCGAGGAGAACTGCAATTCGTTTCCGGCGCTCTAAATTGAATCGCACCCCGCGGTCGGAACTAATACGTATAACCCACACCCCCTGCACGCTCGCGGCCCGACGTGTGCGCTCCACCTATACGTATATACACCTATAAATCTTCGTCCTGATTCCTCGCTTCTACAAAATTGCCGATTGTCGCAGAGAATGAAAGAGGGAGAGAGGGAGGGAGAGAGAGAGAGAGAGAGAGGGGGAGGGTGAAATAGTCCGACACCGATATTATATGCTGAAATTGTCGCGAGAGCGGAGAATCGAGCCGCACCGCTTTATATGCAATAAAGCGAAATGTCGCTTGTTCACTTATAGAAAAAAGTATTGTCTTTAGCAAGAGAGAATGAAGATTGATTTACGTCGAATGTAAGGAAATATCAAGAACTGTATTTTTTTTTTTTTTGCAGCTATCGCTGCTTTCTATTTTTGTTTTATAACATAATATGCAATGATTTATAGACTAGTTGTTACCAAAATTGCAGTAGTTTAATATTTTTTTATGAAGAACTTTATAAAACTGCAAGCAATGTATACGTGCTTTTAAATCGACATGTCTCGTTGAAAGTTCGTAAATGGTATTGCTTAATGTTAACATTTTTCCGCTTTAATCTATAATCAAAGTATATAAATTTACCATCCTTCCTACGGAACGGTTTCCGCTGCCGTTTAACCACAGCACGCATAACTGTAAAATTGATGTCAATAATTAGATTTTTCTTAATGAAACGTTATACCATTTTGAAAGCTTTATTTATAATTTTCAATAAAACTCACCCTTTCTCAGCTGAGCTCAGGCTTTCCTGTTTTGACTGCGTCCAGCTGCTGGAAGTCGGTTCAAAGGTTCAAGCGAGCATTATAATTCCTTGTACAGCAATCACGTATAAGCTCTTTGCACCTTTAACTAAAAATTGAATAAAATATTAGTAAAAGTTAATATTATCGATTATCAAAACTCTTATAAGGAAGTAATTTTTCAAAATTCAAAACGAAAATTATTGCATTTAAAGTTGAAAAGAAAAACTGTATAACTGTAATAAATTGCCATTAACAATATTTTTTTATCAATAAAAAATAGAATGACAGTGAAAACAAATATTACCTAAACGACACAAGTTTTTTGAATTATTTAAATATTTAAAATAATTCTTCATTTCATATTCGAATTCTACTTATGTGTATAAACCACATAATCCAGTAGCAAGCGGCCTCTAACAAGACTAGCACGAAACTTCAGACCCGTTCGGTCGAACGTTTTTTTTACGCGGAGCTGTAGAGCTAACAATACATTCTTATACATCTGATATATTCTTACGCCAAACGCAAGTGCAAAGTAAAATATTATTTTCTTGGAGCCTCGGGGTCGGGGCTCGTCAATATCAAGTGGAAAACGCAAGAGACATAAATAAACTGTCTGCCGCTAATCGACTCAAAAGCCTGCTATGGCTTCGGCGTACATTAAGGACGAGCAAGGTAATTTTGCACTTTTCAAACAAACGCGCTAACCGGGTTTTCGTATTTATAACCTCAAAGGGAGGTAAACAATTCCATGTTTTTTCCATTATTCGTCGATTGGCTGAACGTTTTATTTTAAAATAAACCGTTTTTTAAATTGCAATCTGAAGCGTTATCTGCGTCTTAGCAATAGATAGTAGTTTTTCAATCATGCTTTTACATTATTTATTCAATGCTCCAATTATGGATTTGTATGTTTATTTTTACAGAAAGTTGCTGTTTAATTTATTTTCGGCTGCAGCAACTTTGTATATCGTATTTTTTAAGTGAACTGCTATTTCTTATACTATAGTTTATATAAGATATTTGGAAATAATTTATTTAAAAAAATTAAAATTGAATTTATAAAGATTTAAGAAAAAATTTAATTATGAATGCACTGCGAGAAGATTTTTAACTAGTATAATGTTTTTAGGTTTATTGTCATCTGAAAGATAAAATGTTATAAACTCGAATAAAAAATTAAATGACTATTTTCAGGAGGAACCTTCATACCTGCAAGTCAGCGACCAGATGGAACCTGGAGGAAGCCTAGGAGAGTCAAAGATGGCTATGTACCTCAAGAAGAAGTTCCTCTGTAAGTTTTTCCTCTGTAAGAGCTCTTGATAAACCCAAGGATCATTTAAAATACAATACAATTTTGTTTTAACAGATATGAAAGTAAAGGAAAACAATTTGTTAAAAATAAACCAACGCATCCTGTTGGCATGTCAGCAGAGTATGTAGCAGCTCATAAAGCAAAAAGAGAACAAGAAGCTGCCAAAACTAATCCCATTCCAGGACTGGTTATACAAAATGAAACAAAGAAGAAAAAGAAAAAAAATAAAAGTAAAGGAGTGACTTCAGTGATGGAAGATCTTGCTAAAACCACGATATCTGAACCAACAAGTGCAAATAAACAGCAATCTACAAATGAAAATAAGCAACAAGCTGCAAATGCAAATAAATCACAACCTGCAAATGAAAAATCGAAAACTTCAAGTGAAAAAGCGAAAACTACAAATAAACCTGCTGAAATACCTATCAAGCAAGTATCAACGATGGATCCCTTGAAAAGGTTAAAGAATCTTAGGAAGAAAATTAAAGAAATTGAATCTTTAGAGAAAAAAATTAAAAGTGGAGAAATCAAGAATCCTGATAAAGAGATGCTCGATAAAGTAACAAGAAAAACCGAAATCCAACAAGACATTAAACAACTTGAAGCTAATCAATAAGAAAAATTATGCTTCATATTGAAGCTATTATGATGTTGGATTTTGTGCCATTTTGCATGACACTATTTTACGAACATTGACCAAAAATGTCAAATGAAATTATGGTTCACAAAATGCTGTTGAAATGTGTGATTTTATTGAATATATACTTTGTACACTATATTTACGAAAATGTAGATTAATCGAGTCATATTGACATGTGTAAATTTCTACGCTAAAAAAACATAAAATTAGTAAAAAATGAAAATGATACTTTAATTTTACCCTTTTATAAAAAAAAAATATTATCAATATTGATAGTATTAAATTTAAAAACAAGTGCACATCATTTGTCAGTTTCAAGTTATTAAACAATTTTCAACTGCATAAACTTTGGGGAAACTAACCAATTTAGGAATTTTTTTATCTTAAAAATTTTATTTGTACCATAAATTAAAATGTTTCCTTGCTGTTGTTTAAAGTTGAGTGTATTGTTAGTTCTAATTATTGTGGCTCTGATTCCTGTAGGAATAATTTATATTTACAATCCAGAGTTACTTGGATTTAAACCTAATAATAGCACAATAATGAGAATTGTTAAACAAGAAACTGATATTCTTTTAAACCAAAATAAAAAAACTACTGATAAAGGTAAAAAATTCTGTTTTACTATTTTTATTTAACAATTAATATTGCCTTATTATTTTCAGGATTTTAGATAACTTAAATACCATTTAAAAACAAATGTATGTTGAAATATTTTATTTATCTTCATTATGATTTTATAATCCTATTTATGTGTAAATTTATGTCTAAATTAAAGAAACAAAGTTCAAAAACACTGTTGTAAAAAAATTTATTTATATAATATATTAAAAACTATCATGCAAATTTTAAAACCATTTCACGATAATTAAAGTTTGTGCACACATCTATCTTATTACTAGAACCTCCCACGCATAAAACTTTCTGCGGCTGCTCTTGATAAATTACACTATAAACTGTATTACTTGAAATTGGTACTTTTGCTAATGGTACACCTTGATACGTTAAATGATACAAGTAGGACATTGCACCACCAGCTATAATTCTTTCTTCATAAATATCTGCTACATGAATTCCTTCATCAGGAGTATCAAATACAGTAGCTGCTTCCATCGTTCTTATGTGCCATAAAGATAATTTTGGACCTCCACCGCAAAGCTGAAAATAATTTTTAAATTAAACTTAAAAATTGTCATAATTAAAAATAGTCGATAAAATTAATCTTGATATTTCACAGCAATGCATACCAGCCAATCTTCTGTAAAGTCTACAGCACCAATCCACTTGCCCAGCTTTGGTCTTGCTACTTTGTCATCTAAGTGTGGTTGTAAAATATTTGTATTTTCTTTAGTCCTAAGATCCCACAATCGAATTATTCCATCTTCTCCACCAGATACTAATTGCTTACCTCTGAAAAATAAAAATAGAGTTTTATTATCATAGAGATTATAATATAATATAAACATATCGCACAAAAACTTTTTAAATTTTAATTATACATACGACAAAGCTATACTGTGAATGAAATCTGTGTGGCCAGATAAACTATTTAAAATTTTTCCATTGTCCAAATTAATTACATGAATTTTATTGTCTCCACAGCCAGCATAAATTAAATGATTTTCTTTGGAATATATCAAACAATTAACATCAGGCTTTTCTAAACTATCTCTGAAAGAATAAGTAAAATTTTATTAAATCTATAGTATTGTTTTTAATATGGTTTTAAACAAATGCTTACTTTTTGGAAGGAATTTGTACTGTCCAAGAAGGCTTAATTTTCAATGCCTTAGATGATGTAGCTATTTTCCAGTCCCAGCCAGATATTTCTCCACAAGTGCCAGTGACTAAAAAATTGTTGGTTGTTAGCATACTTTGCACTTGTTGCTGAGGATGAGCTTTAAATTGATAAGTTGGCCCAACTGGTTCCTCAGAATCATTTTGTCGAGGTCCTAATGCCACAGGCAAACTTTTAAGAGAAGATTAAAATGATTTTTCAACACTAAAAATTTTAAAATACGTAAACACTTACTCATATACAGACACATCACCATATATATTTCCTGCCAGTAAAAAGCGTCCATCAGGAGAAAATGTTTGACAAAGTACTGTATTGTAATACAGTTTTGAATTTATATTTTCTGTCATATTTTGACTATGTCTCATTTGAATTACAGTTCAAATTAATAGTTTATAAAAAAGATTATAAACCCGGCTTTTAATATAGGCTTTTCTGTGTTGATATACAAACCGTGCGTATAAAACTATGTAAGTGTACACACATACAATGTAGTAGAACGTTTGATTCAAACTAGCGCTCCTTTCAGTTGGTGGTAGAACTAAAACTCTGTAATGTAAAATTTGAAATTTTGATTTTTTGCCATTTTTGAAACATAAATACTTTTATTTCAGTTAAACATTCTTTAATCGTTTTGAAATTTCGTGAGTATACGTGAAATACTTTCGCGATACCGGTAAACTCGCGAAAAATGTTAAAAGTTAATAACTTTTATAATTATTTAATGTTAAAGTGGAAACGGCCACTTATTAATCTAATAAACTTCAGAGAGGAAAAGTATCGAGGGAAGTTCAAGTCCTGAAAAACTTCCAGCGAGACATTTGTTCCTTAATATATGAAGAAGTTCTTTACAAAATTTGACATTGATTCGTTTAAAAATGTTTGAGATATAGCGTTTTTAGTTAAGCAGCGCCCATTGCAGCGCGCATCGGCAATGTTTTGTTCGCTTTGTTTGGAACCTCACGGGAAACTTCGAGCCAACCAAAATATTCCTCCCCCTTTCGTGGTGGCTTTCACCCTTTAACCCTTTCGTGCACATAAGAGTTACAGCTATGGTG
>UCOL01001962.1:0-30202 GCA_900474335.1 Ormyrus nitidulus
GGGGGGGGGGGGGGGGGCGGCCCGGAGTTCGCGCGTGCCGTTCGTGTCTCTTCTCTTCTGTTTCTCGAGAGCTGCATTTTCATTTCTGGCCCGAGTTGATTAAGCTGCGATAATGCGTAAAATAATATGCAGAGAACTTCATTCGTTACAATTGTCCTTCGATTTGAAATTCATGAATAGAAGGTCTATACATCGCTATTAGCGTCCGAAGAAAGGTCTTTAAATTAATATATGCGTCGACGATCGAAGTGACAGTTGCTCCGAAAATGGCCCGCAGTCGATTGGTATACGAACCGCCCGAAAACGGAGAAACCTATCACAACAGCAATAAACGCACCAGTAATTCAGCGCGGAGCCATCTATTGGTAAGCAATTTCCTGAAACGTCGGCGAGATAAAATCTGCATCGAATTAATCCTCGTACGCTCGCGATGGCCGCTCATGCCGTACATATTTTTCTCCCGCACACGCTCCCTTTGTCCCTCCGCCCATGATGCACGTTTCATCTCTCTCTCTCTCTCTCTCTCTTTCTCTCTCTCTCCCTGAGCGCGGGCCGCATCTCCCCGATAGGCGCGCGATTTTTCCGCCTGCGGGGGAGGAGAGAAAAAATATTCACTCGGACCACCCCTCGGCCGGAAATTTGCTCCTTTCCCTCCGCCCCGCGACCGAATCCCCAGGCGAGTTCTATCGGATTTCCCCCCACCTCCCCCTCTCTTTCTCTCTATGTCGCGGGCACGCGGCGTGGCCCACTTTTGACGACGGCGCGCGTGACGCTGTTGCTGCCTCTCGCATTATGTATTTACCTAAGTACCTCGGCTGCACACTTACGACTGGCAGCCTCTCCTGGTGCGCGCGATGGCTCTTGCACGGTCGCGGAGTGCGCACAAAAGCGCCCTTTTCGAACCCCCAGCGTCAGAGCGCAGCACTTCTTTTGCCCTTACTCGACTTTCTTTGTTACATCCGGTTGGAATGAAAGTATTTCTGCTGTTTTGCGAGAGCGAACGGAAAGTAAATAAAATTAAAGGGAGGTTAAAATTAGCTCTGCCTTTGGGAAATAGCTTTAATGAAATGTTATCAAGTTATTTTGTAAATTATATCCAATTTATTAACTTGTAATAAGCTCTAATAAGTGAAAAGATTATTTGCTTCGAAGGGCAATTATTAAAGTCCCAACAAAATTCCAGCATTTACTTCGACCCAACTATTTCTGCCTGGAACATAACTTCTTTATCTGCTTTTCCCCGCTTTTTGTCAGTGCCATCGCCAGAGCACTCAACGGTCAATGCGTTTTCTCTCTCTCTCTCTCCTTTGGCTTTTTCGCCGCGCATACAGTACATCCCTCTTTTCTCTTTCTTCCTTTATTTTCCCTTAACGCACCTACGCGTTCATAATCGGAGCTCTTCAAAAAGTTTGCCCGATGTTTGTCGACACGCCACACTATTCTGTAGCGAGTGAAGAGCCTTTCCCCCTTTTTCGAGATACAATTTTTTTTTATCTTCTTATGTACGCTTTATTGAATACAGGCTTAAAGAATAAGCTTCGCGTGTTGGAGTTCGCAGAGAACCGAATGAAAAGAATTTAATCCAAAATTTTATACTTAATAAATAAAATACTTAATAGTTTAATGAACAAAAAATCTTCTAAATATCCTGCAATTCTCTCGTTCGAAATTTATCGCACTAGATTTCCCCGGCAATACCTCCCACTTAAACTCCGAACTGCCATTTAAATTTCGCAGCAGCAGCTTAGCGATATCGCGCAGTAGTCGCGTCGAGAGTTGCCCAAAATTCGCTGATTTGCAAGTAAAAGATTTCGATGAATTGCCTCCGATCGTTCCCTTATCGCACGAAAGCCGCTCTCTCTCCGTTCGGGGATATACACGGCGGAGACGTGCTGCGCGCGCGGTCCCGGCTTGCTCGCGGAAGTGCTGACGCCAGACGCCAGGCCACTATAAACCCCCGAAAACCCGTAGGCGGGCAAGATAGCGCGCCAAGCCGTCCGTCTTATATCGCCCAGAGGCTCCCAAAATTCGAACCTCGCCGCGAGAACGTACTTGCGCGCATCTCGCGTCAATTTTTTAACACTTGGAGCCGCGGCCGAGATGCTTTATGCCCCTCGAATTTTAGCGAGGGGCAATTTTTAATAATTCGAGAGCTGACGTTCTCGAGGGCACTCGGAGCACACTCTGCTGTATCTAGATAATTCAGGGATTCTTGATTGTCTATTCAAAAGAAGCTTTATGCTTTGAGTTATGCGCGGTAATGTTGTACAATTTTTACACGAGTTTTTTAGGGTAGATGGGAAAATTGTTTTGCTCGCGCTTAAAAATGTACGTGAAATTTATCAAATACTTTGCGTGTAATTAAAGCCACTAAAATTTATGAAATATATGAAATCCGTGCATAAACAATTTATATAATAGCTTAAAATTTGTTTGCGAATCGATCAAAAACATTTTTAATCGCAATATTCGCTTTGACTTCGAAATAAGGAAAAATTCTCAAATTTTTTTTATCAAAATACATTAAGCAGAATCAAAGTTTGGAAAAGTCGTCCTCGCAAGCCAATACCAACAAATAAGCAAACGCAAGAAGCGCCGAGGTTCCTATCAGTCGAGTTGAGAGTCACGGTTCCCATAAGGTTTGGTCTACAAAGATCCCGGAGTGCTAGCTATTTCGTGTCCCGAAGGCTTTTCCCTCCACCTCTCTCTCTCTCTCTCCTTCTCTTTCTCTCTCGGTCTGTATATTTTGCGCTCGTGTGCAGCTCTCTCGCAATATACTCTCCGGCAACCCTCATCCTCCTCTCCCTCCCCCCGCGTACATATGAACATCTTTGCAAGAACGCCCACTCCTAAGAGTGTAATGCTCATTCACGTATATACGTATGCATACTAGTATACGTACCGGGTATATACATAGATATTCCTTAAGTCACCGGGGCTTTGTATACTTACTGTACATTTGTTAGGTCGCTCGCGCAATTACTCAAGTAAACGCTTATTCCACATTCTCGGCGTAACCACCCAGCCGCCGCCGTTTCTACTTATGAAGAGCGAGCCTTTATTTGTTTAACGAAATAAGCATTGATTGCGCCCGACTTTCGAGCTTCGCGATTTCCGATCTTTACTGGGCTGGGAAATATTACTTTCGCGCGTCTATTTATTACGTTCGGCATAAAAATAATTTAAATAAAAATTGGGGATTCTTTGTAAATTTTATTTCGACGGAATAAAATGCTCAAACGAACTTCTCCGCTTTCAATTTTTTACAACAAATAGCAGTTTATTGAAAAATTCGCGGTTTCGGCCGAAAAAACAATCCTGATGAAAAATATTCCTGAAAAAGCCGCCGGATCAGTTATTAACTTTGCAAAATTAAACTGCATATTTGAAGCTGGGAAATGAACATTTATTAAAAACGCACTGCCTCCCAATTTCAATTTGCAGCGCATATCGAGCAAAATTAAAAATCTAAAAACTCGTCAAACCGGCAATATTCACACAATCAAATGAAAAACAAAAAAAAAAACAGAAAACAAAACAGCCGAGCTAAGCTCGAAGATTAACAATTGGTTCCCTAAAAGCGCGCTCGAGGCGCCACATCCCCGAGCGCGTTTTCATCGGGAGCGGGATTTTTAATTAAAACTTTCTGATTGAAACACCATCATTATAGCAATGTAAACACAGACGTCGAGTTTGCGCGAGAGCTTAAGCGCCTCCGCCACAACAGATAGAGCGAACTTTGCCCTCGCCTCTCTCTCTCTCTCTCTCTCGACCAGCGTACGAAGACTGTCCATATACGTTCCGCCGCGAGGCTCCGAAAACTCCGTCTCGGCTTGGTAACCGTGCGGTTCGTAGTTCGGCGTGTGGCGTTTGCTAGTCGAGCGATCTCCAAAATGGATACGCTAATGCGAGTATTATCGCTGACGCGACCACTTTTCCACCCCCGCGGCCGGAGAGCACCGATTGTTTAAAAGAGCCGGGAGTATTGTTGCCGAGAGACCGCTTTCGCGTGCTCTGCCGTTAATTATTCAAGAGTCTCCGACCCTCTCTCACGGCGCTGATGCGTCGAGCTACCCTTTTTCTTCTTTGGGGCTGATAATTTCGTGCTTTCAACGGCTGTTTCGTAATTGCTCCGGCCGATTAAACATATATTGCGGCGTCACACTCGCGGTCTGTCGTTTTTCTTTTAACAGCAAGTTTCATGACGAACCGTTTAATTATGAATTTTTTTTGTTTTGTTCAGTGTAAAAGCTTTGTATCGATGAAAAATCGCTTCGGCAAACATACTTCATAGTTCCTCCGACGTATCGTTGGAAATCTTTTCAAAGTTCACTTTATCAATCCCACATAATTCACTAACTAAATAAATTATACCCATGTTTTATTCAAAAGTTGATAAAAAAAAAAAGTTTAACCAAACAGAAAATCGCAACCGACTGACTGAACAGTTATAATTTTTTCGATTAGCCGATAAAACAAATGACTCATTGTAATCTCCGCGGCCCGTTTCTTGCGCCGCACAAAGCTTGAGTTCAGGCGCGGGTGACGTTGTATTATAATAAGTTTCGACATCGCTCCGATAAAAATCAACACATGGGCCCCCCCGATGTATTTATGGCGGTTACCTCGTCGCGGTTGAGCCCATTGCGCAAATTTATGTACTGCGCGCGGAAAGTTTTGCGCCCCAGCCGATGAAGATACGGATTCCGTGACACACAAAAAGCGCCGAGCGTCGCCGCCGCCGCCGCCGCCGCGGTATCTGGCCTTTTTCCTATAAGCGCCTACTGGCCGGCGCTCGTCTCGTCGATAAAAGTTATTTTCTTGCGGTGACCGGAAGCATAAACACTGGATCATGTTTATCGGAGCTGGGAAAACTTTTTTAAAAGCCACCGCCGCCGCCGCCGCCGCTGTCGAGTTTTCCGCCTGGCGGTGTTCGCTACCCGCAAAGACTTATATGTAGCTACTATAAATTCCGTTATCAAGCCAGGCAAATTCATTTTGCGAGAAAAGTTTCGAGCAAAGCTGCCTAAATCCTGTTTTACTTCGGAATTCCGCGGAATTTTTCAGTATTTTAATACAGTAATAAAGTGCCTTATCTATTCTTTACGGAAATGGCTTAATGCGCGGCTTATGCGAACGACTAAAAGGATCTTTCCTTAAATTAAAACGTTCATCAATTTCGCTTCGTTTATCTTATTCACTTATACGAGTAATAACTGTTCCAATAAAGTAAAGCTATCTCACGTGAAAAGTATGGATTACTAAACATTAATGTTTTTATAGACAGATTTTCTCAAAGTTATAATTCACTTTATGAGTTATTTGCTAAGGTAATAAGAATTCTAATTATATGCAGACGATTGCAAATGGAATATGATATGGACGACATATCACTTTACATATAAATTTTTACCTTTCAAAAGAGTCATAATTACTTGGATAAAATTTACTGATCATTAAATTAATCATTATAACGTACAATCAAAAATACATTCAATTCAGCGACAATAAGTCCAGCAGTAATTATGAAGAAAACGTCGATACCGGATAGCACACTGCACTGTGAATTTCAAATTGAATATTAAATCGCAATAATACATACTTGCACTGTATATAGACATAATATCGCATTCGCTACTCATATCCATATAGAAGTAGAGAAGTATTTATCTAAACCCCATTCATTCGAAATTCCTACCACTTCATTTCCGATTAATCCTAGTCCCCAAAACAACAATCTGACCATTTTTTTAGAAAAAACAATTTGTTACGAGCGAGACATTTATCCTGAAAAAGCTCATCCCAAGCGAAAAAATTTTGTTCAGCTTGAATACAAGTTGTATACAAGGGCTGTATTAAAAAATGATTCTACATAATAATGATAAAAATTATATACAAATAATTTTTCTTGTATTATCGTACAGAATTTATATACAATTTAACAAATTCACGTTAACAGTTTGTATTGTAGGAGGCTGTAGCAAGTCACGCGTTTCGTCTCTAGAGTCAGGGCTGTCCACCAGACTCGTCAGTAGGGCTGACGATAGGCAACCCTTGCCTCAGACGCCAATGAGTACCCTCACCGAGCGTGGATACCTATATCCCTGAGCCTCGACTGGTCTGCTAGCGAGCGCGACAAATCCGCGCTACGCCAGCTAGCAACCAGTCGGGCGGGTACCCAAAAGCGCCTTGGGGACAAAGGCCTTCCTTCTTGTATATAATTTCTATCAATTTATGCAGAATCATTTTTGGATACAGCCCTTATATACAACTTATATTCAAACTGTATAAAATTTTTTCACGTGGGTGTTCCTTCTTCTCCAATCTCCAATTCTCTAACTTTCTCAGTTTTTTGTCGTTCTCACAATATTTTCTAATTATATATTTACAATATTTACTACTTATATTTACTACATAATCACATTCTAAAAAATCGAATCGTTTTCTAGTTAAACTACAAAAAAACTGAACACAGCAGTGAAAGAATTTCATTCCATTACTGATGCATTTTTCATCAATTGCCTCTCTTTGATGCGATCAAAGTGCCATTAGGCTCTAATTACCTGGGACTGGGAAAAAGGCAGTCCCCGACCGATGATGCCAGCGGTCTCCATTGCTTCTGCATTAGTCACTTTGAAGTGCGACAAACGCGAGCTCGTCAGATATTTTCGGTAGGTTCGATACCTCGTGCAGTGTCATCGATTAAAGTGCCTGCTTGCCACTGCTGCAGAGAGCTCGAACCGCTGCGGTTTCCTTTGCTAGGAGAATGCGGCTGCAAAGAGCAGTGTATTATATGGTTATGTGATGCTTTTACGGGAAAAATTGAAATTGAACTTTATTGGAATTGGTTATTTAACTGTTACCAGAAAGTTACGTGGCCGTATAAAATATTTGACTCATTATCTATTTTGACCTTGATAAGGATGTTATTCACTTAGTCAATAAATTTGAGGATTCCCGCGTAAAAAAAATTACTAATTAAATTACTAATTATTCGAAAGTTTGGGAAAGTCTCGTTGGCCATGCTATCGTAAAGTTATGCCAAAGTAAAGTTTGGGTAAACTTTTCCCAAACGTAATTTTTTTTACGCGGGCATCTTCTGCTGCAAAAGCATGACGAAAATAAAAAAATTATTAGCCAGCGAATAGCCTAAAATAAACCAGAAATTGCATTTCTGGCTATTCATTAGTCAAACACTGCTTACGATTTCTACCAGGGCAACTAAAAAAATATTTCTTTTACTAATCTAAAACAGTAATTTTTATAAAATTGGTTATTGACTTCTAGCAGTATTAATTAAGAATTTCAAACAAAAAGCAACCGCTAAAAGAACTAAGTAGACTTGATTAGATCTAAAAATAATTTATAGATAATTTTAGAGAGAGGAGGAATAAGCGAAAGGAAAGTACGCAAAGTTGCAGTAGCTTCTATCTGGGGATTCGTTTTTGTGCTTCTGAGAAAGATTGTATCGGTCGACTACTGCGACAATGAGCAAGAGACCGCCAGCTCACAGCGTGCCGATAAAGGGCGGCTTTGCAAAACAATCAATTATCGAAGAAAGTTTGAAAGCTGCAAGAACCTCTTCCTCCACCCCTGCAATTCTTACGATCGGTTTCGCTTGTCGGCAGGAAAGTTCGAGGCTCTGAAAAGCCCGGCGAGCTTCGCGACCGCCGGCCATTTACTTGCGCAAGCAAGGAGGGAGGAATTGATTCGTGTTCCCGCACTTTGTGTGATTACGACGGAGTTCGAATATAAATCGACACAGGCGGAGGAAGCCGAAAAAAGAGACGTCGACGATACGTAGCTCTATTGCCTGCTTATATACAGACGACGCAACAATGAGGAAAAGTCAGTCAAGTTACTACTTAACCAGAAGGTACTGATTCTTTCGATTTCTAGCGTGATTCGTCGCTGTGATAATATTTCACAATGGATGTGCCTTTTCACTTTATATTGCTTCCTCCTAGAGGAAGCTTTGTGATAGTAATTTTTGGAGTTGTTCTAAAAACCTATTATAATTGTATTTTAAGGTGTCAGGAACAAGAATCAATGTTTTCTTAAAAGTATCTGTATGTGTGTATACGCCTGGATCTCAGCCTCTACTGAACGGAAACAAAAATAAATAATTAATTAAATATAGAATTAAATATAGAATATTTTGAAATGATGTTGTTGAAGTTAAATGCCAATGAATTGGCAGCGGTTTTTTTATGGGAATTAGTAGTCGTTGAATGTTACAAGAACTTAGATGTTATTTTCTTATAATAATTAAAAATTTATCGTATTATACTATTTTTTGTAATAATTACATAAATGAAGGCGAATAAAGCATTTAAAATCAAACTATATTATATTTATTTATTAGTCATTTAATAACCGTTTAAAACCATTAAAAATCATGTTACAAAGTTTTAAGGAAAAATTAAGTAATTTATAAAGGATATGTACTGAACATGTTTAAGTTAGTGATTAAAATAATTTTATTTTTCAACCGGAATGATACATTTTAATGTGTTTTCTAACAAATTTCATAAAGAAGTCTTGGAAAGGTATATGTTCGATGGTTATTACTAAAGAACGATACTGCATTTTAGGAATTTAAATGTGATAAATATGGGAAATTCATTAACTATTTTATTACACGCGGTATATTACAATTTTGAGTAACGTTACTTCTTTAAATACATCTTACAACCTATTTCACACCAAAAACCTGCAGTTGCCAGGGTAAATCCACTTAACAAAATGATTGCTAATCCTGCAAAGGTGGCTGATTTGCCTTCATTGCCACCTTTTAATTGGGAAAATTTAACATATTCTTTTTCAAAACGTCTTTTGTACATTACTGGAATACCGGATTCTATTAATTGCAGAGCAGCTTTTTCAATTCTTTCAGCAAATGGCGAACCTTTTTCGTAGGTATAAACCCTGACATTCCGATCAAAAAAAATATCGGAAAGCATCATAATTGGCCTCCCGCTGTCGTCTAAATGATTGTTCATTAAATAAGTAGCTCTTACTTTTGCTAAAATACAAATGACTCTTCGGGTATTAATTAAAAGTTGTACGCAATCTTCATCACTCTTTATTGTTTCAACTACGGAAAACAGTTTTTTAAATGCAGAAACATTACCAGAATATAGGTAAGTGCTACGTATTTTCATTTTCAATGCAAAAATGTCATCTACAGTTTTAAGATCCAGGGGTTTATGCATAATTTTAATATCAGTTAATAAAGAAAATAAAATAGTGGAATATCTCATGGATACAAATACTACTGAGAAAAACAGGATTCTTTCGGCATTATTTTTAGGTTGCGTTACTATAGTGCCCACAAACGTTTTAAAAATGTTGAAAAATTTCCAATATTTTGATTCAAATTTAAACGTATAAGATAGTCCAGTAAAGCAAAGTAGGAATATAAGAATATATAAAATGTTAATTAAAATATCGGAAGAAATTTGAAGTCTAGATGTCAAAACCACAGGAACTAGTAAAGCCAGTTCAGAGTTATCTACGGCATGACCTACTACTAAATTCATTGATTCCTGCCAATATAACCGAAAAGGAATTGGTATTACGTTTATCTCACCTTTATGTAACATCTGCAAAATATTACTATATATCGAGAGATTATTTTTTGCGACTTTAATCCAATTTAATTGAAAATTAAACTTTTCCAAAACAGTTTTAATGAAAAAGTAATCGCCTCCATCATACATCCCTTTATTGTTAATAAACAAATGCGGTGGTGCATTGAAAATAGTTAAATTTAAAGGATACTGGTTCGAATCGATTAACTTGTCGGGAAAGGCATCAGCTACATTTTTTAAGTAATCAGTGTAAAAAATTTTCGTAAATGGATTGTAATTAAAATACATCACTTTACTGGCCGAATCAATGACCAATATAACAAAATCTAAAATCTTTTTTGACCAAGCAAATAGTAAAACATTTTTATAATTGTAGTTTATTGAAGATCTTTCAAATAATAATATGCATCTGGGTCTACTCGAAACGGGCGACAGTGAAACAAGCTTGTCCAGTATATGATATATTTCATTGGAAAAAAATTCCTTCAAATCTCCGGATGGCAGGATGACGAAAACAGTTGAATATGTTGGATTGAGCATAACTGGTAATTTTAATGATCGATTATCGTTGGCATTTTCCATTTCTGAGAAATTAATAATAACTGTTGAAAATGAACGCATGAAATTATGCAAAATAATATCTTGATATTTCGAATTCATTCTGTTATTTTTAAATATGGTTACGTGATTATTATGATTCTTTTCATAAATAACTTTTTCAAGGATTCTATCATATTTTGAAGAGGTCACCTCAAGCATTTTTAACTGCGAATTTTCAAATAAAATTATTAAAATTAGCCACACTAATTTAATCTTTTTCCACATTATTTGTTTTGATTTTTTCATTAAATTTTTCATAACTTTCATGTTTAAAGCAAACTTGCAGTATAAATTTTTTTAATATTGCTCCAGAAGAAGAACAAAGTAGAACTAACAGCGTAGTGCTTAAAAATTACTTTAGAAAAAATAATTTATCTAAATTTTTAAAACTTTTGTTGTCTCTAAAAACATATTTTTTGCTATTAGTAAAAGTCGATATGTCGGCAGTATTTTCAAAATGCCTTTTTTTTTTAATTTAGTCATTTTGGACAGCTGCAATCGATAGCTGACAATACGTATCGAATTAATTAAACAATTACTATTTCCACAATGGCAACTTTGTTTAATATCAAATTAATTAAAGAATTACTAATTCCAGAATGGCATCTGATCTATTATTGGTGAGCTTTTCTCTCGAAAATTTGAATATTTCGAGTTCTCATATTCTTGGATATTTCTGAAATACCCGACTTTATCGATTGCTGTATAGCTATTTCGATTTTTTCAATAAACGGCGATCCCTTTTCACAACCATATACTGTCATATACTCTTATACATCCTTAAGCAAAGAAATTTTAAACAAGCTTTATAATTGGTTTTCTGCTATCGTCTAAAGTACTCTTTATTGCATAATCACTTTTTGTTTATCAACGATACATCTTTCCAGTATTATACTTAAAATTCTCATACAATGTTCATCAATTTTAACTTGCTTTGGCAACACGAGGCAAGTAGTTTTTGAATATGAGTTTTTCAATTTAGAAGCAAAACTGTAATAATGAAAATAACATAGCTGAATATTGAATGGATGGGAGTCGCGGGCTCGCGAGTCGAGTCTCGAAGAGACGGACGGGAAACATAGTCATGGACGCGTGCTTCCACGCATTCAAGGGTACCTGTCCCTGCAAGAGTTCGAGCTCATCTGCAAGGCGCTTTTTAGGAATAAGGAGGAAGGTCCACGCGCTCGAGAAGGACCGGTTAAGGGACATTTTCCAGGTCTTCGATACCGACGGCCACCGCGTCATCGACGGGAAGGAATTCGAGTTAACTTAATTAGTCAATTAAAACAAAAAAACTTCAATTCAAATTCAAAAACGACTAAAATTAAACTATTTTTAAAAAGAGATTTATTAAGAGTACTTGAAAACACCAATGCACTTCAATAGCATTAGTTGAATGCACAATGAACCTTCAGTTAATTAACTCCGAACGAATGTTTAAAAAACTGCCGGAATTTCGAAGCAGACGTAAAGTGGGCTCGCGAGAGCGAAAAAGATGGAGACGCGTCTGGGCGTCTAGTTACAGCGGAGGGTGACACTTAAGTGGAGGATGTTTCGCGAGTAGAGTCGCTGACTTAGTCGGCCGGGCGTCAACCCCAAAAACGTCTGCTCTTTACGTGCAATATCGAATTAAAATGCTAATTCGATGCATTAATTTCCATGCATTTATGGGATTTGTATTGGCTTTAGTTTGAACGTCTTTCTTCCCTCCCTCTCTCTCTGCCTCACCCAGCGACTCGCTTTCTGGAAATAACTTTATGCATCGACGGCTATTATCGCGCCGAGGTTTTCAAACTACAATATAGCATTCTTTTTCACGGGAAAAATGAAATAAACAAAGGTTATTCGTGGATAAGCCATTACATCATATTCTTTAGTCGGTAATCGACAACTTTAATCAAAGTAAATCTGATGATAAGACGATTACGCACGACCTACATATTTATAAATAACTAGGTAAAGATGTAATCTTTACTTAAATACACAAATAAAAGCTTAAAACTGGTGACTTCACTTCGCAAACTCGCCTGACGCAATCGCTCTATTCCACCTCCAAAAAGCAGCTGCACTCCACCCAAAACGCAAAATTCCATTAAACTTCGCTCTTTTTTTCCATAAATTGCCAAAATTACGTCCACCGTCGAGAATTAATCTGCCCGAGGCAGGCAGGCGCATCTCGAGGCGCATTTCAGCCGAGCCACTCAAGAGTCTCGGTGTTCAGCCTCGCGCACCTAAGCCTCGATTTTCCCGCGTAAGACAGCGCGATTGTTCATATACACATCCGCAACGACGACCGCAACAGGTCGCAATTAACGCGTCTCCGTCGACCTTAGAGAGAGAAAGAGAGAGGGTCCTGTGAGCGATGAAGCCGTCGGCGCAAGAAGCATCGCTTCGCGGCGACACGCACGCTTTCAATTAAAATGCTAATTTTAACCGTGATGCTCAGCAGTCATCATTAATTATGAAGCTGCCGGGCGAGGAGGAAAATTTGCGTAAAAATGGGGTGCTGATCACTTTGTCTTGGGTTAAAGGGGGGATGTGGCTGAGTTAGTTACAGGGCTGCTAGGTGATTCGACTATTAAAAATCGATATTTTAAGGAGCTAGAAATTTGAGTTTTCCTCTATATTTTGTTTTCTGTTAAAGGCGAACAATTGATAATAAAATTATGACTTCCTGGACAGGGAATATTTCATTCTACCTTACCAAGAAGACTTCGTTAACAACACCAATATTTACTTGTAATTAAAGTCTTTTTCTGAGAATTTCTCATCGTGCTTCAAGCGCTTTAGCCTAATGAATTCATATTATACAGACCGAGAACAAAATCATTTCCGTCCTATTTTGCATAGCTAATAAAAGAAAATATTCTCTCCCTTTAAAATAAATTAAAATACTTTCAAATCAACAATCCTGCTATTAATATTTTAAAAATATATTAAGCGCTTCTCGACACGTATATTAAACTAGCGTAGCCACTTCATAAGCCCACAATCAAACCATCTCCATATTTTGTTGCTAATTTGTTGCTAATTTATTTCGCTGGATCTGACTTTTTTTTCTCCAGCCGTTTCCGAGAAACAATGGATACGCTAAGTTAATGTTAAGCTAACGTATCCAATCTCTGTGTCTCCTAACCTTATAAAGATATTAAGATGAGACTGGCGGCATATTTTGTTGCTAATTTATTTCTTCAAAGGCCAGTTGGTTTTTAATTTGTTGCTCCAGCCGATTCTCAGAAACGTGGCCCGCGCCAGTTTAAAACTTAATTTAGCACAGTCACCTCTGTAACTTTGGTCCTAATTATTGTTTCTGCATGAATCGACTGGAGCAACAAATTGAAAACCAATGGACTTTTTGAGCAACAAATTAGAAACAGATTAGAACAGATCCCGTTGGTTTCATACCGAAGTAACAATTAGGGTAGCAGTTGTATAGAATCGGCTGTGCTAGCTTAAATTTTAAACTAGTCCTGTTCATGTCTCTAGGAATCGTTTGGAGCGACAAATTAGCAACAAAACATGCCACCCGTCTCGTCTTGATATCTTTATAAGGTTAGGAGATTCAGAGATTGGCTACGCTAGCTTAATATTCAGTTAGCGTATCCATTGTTTCTCGGAAACGGCTAGAGAAAAAAAAAATCAGATCTGACGAAACAAATTAGCAAAAATATACGTCTTCTCGACTAATATTTCTCACCTTTAAATCCCCAAAAGTAAAGCGATGAAAAAATCTAAATACCTTTGGAAGAAAAAACGGGTAAAAGAGGAGAAATGCATTTGGTTATGCGAGAATTCCGAATAAGATGCTACACCTAGGAGAGTAAAAGAAATTGAGCTCTTTTGGACTCGAAGTCTGTAAGGGTAGAAAAAAAAGGAAAGCTCTAGAGGCTCCAGCGTTGCTGAATGTTTTACGCGTTCGCTCGATGCGGTGCTTTCGCATTTTGCGCGCCTACTTACATTAGACTGGCGCAGTCGATTCTTTTTTTTTTTTATCAGTTATATATATTTTACCGGTCTAAAAATTTCATTCAACTTTTTAGAGAAACTTCTTTTAATAAAAAGATTTGAAAACAAAAGAAAAAATGAACGCAAGAAGTTGTTTTAAATAATTATGAAGTGCTCCTTGCTCACAAACTGTAAACATAATCCTTTTGCTTTCTTTGTTACAAATTGTTGTTAACTACGTTTGCTTAGCTTTTACAGGTGTATTACTTCAATTAAAACGTTACAAATTGTCCCGGGTTATGAAACTAATTTAGTACGATTTTCTTTAACTTCACTTATTAACAATTATATTTCAAAGCTAATGAATTAAGCTTTCAAATAGCTCTTAAACCCGAAAGGCCACAATCTCCCGAGAATCTAATTAAAATACTCCTTATCTCGTATCTTTGAAATCAGATACCAAACGCCTTTTTCAGTTTGTAAAATCGTCGAGCACTAACAAGCATCCCCTTTGGCCGGCTGCAAAATTTAATTTCTTTTCTTTAGCACCCAATGGAAAATTTATGTCAGCGCCGTACGGCGACTTGTTTAAAGCTCGAACGGACAAGAGTGGCGCGCTGCTGCCTCGCTTCACAGTTTTCAGGAGCGGCGGCGGCGCGTATAAAAGAAAAAAAACGGCTACGTTGTCGGGTGATAAAGTCGCGCGAGCGAGCCGTAAAAGTGGCTCTACACTTCTCGGATCGCGGCGCGGAATAAGACACTCAAGGGCAACATTTAAATGCTTTATGCGCAAGCGTCGTGCGGCGTTTCTGCGTTTCCGCAGACCGGCACATAATCGTCTTTTCACGAGAGAGACTCTACAACTTACTTTATCCCTTTCTTTTTTTTTTTTTTTTTTTTTGTTGCTTCGATCCACTTTT
The DNA here is from genome assembly GCA_900474335.1 of Ormyrus nitidulus. Taxonomy (NCBI): domain Eukaryota; kingdom Metazoa; phylum Arthropoda; class Insecta; order Hymenoptera; family Ormyridae; genus Ormyrus; species Ormyrus nitidulus. The sequence goes on from UCOL01001962.1 coordinate 15,059, forward strand.
TTTTCTAATTGCAAACTTGTTTGTACGCTAACAAAGAACAAATCTGCTCGCTGTCGAGAACAAATTGAAAAGAAATAATTTTATGAAGTGAGAAGTGCAGCCGTGAAAATTAAGTTTAAAAAACACTGCCTGCAAAGGAAACGGCGTCTGACTCGAGTCGACGGTAACTACTAATTTTGTACTACTTCGAACTTTGCTAATTTAGTGTTTATTTTCTTCGCCTTCTAACGCTTTATAAATAAGCAAGTAGCTTGTTTTATTAAATACTCAATTCGCTAAAATAACCACTTTAATGCCCGAACGTTAAATTTCATAAAATTTCCAAAAACTTAATAAGCTTGATTAATATCCCGACAAATCAATAAGCGCGTAATTAGCAATTATATAAATAAAATTGATAATACCGCGTTTATTGGAACAGAGAAGTAATTAAATATCCGTGTAGTTTAAATAGCCCTATGTATAATGCAATTCATCGCAAGGACAATTCCGCCAAATCCTCTGCACTCTCAAGTGATTTGCATAAATGGTGTGACCTGAGCGTGGCTCACACTTTCCCTGTACCGGTTATGTACAGCGAATCCTATTACGAACCTGGTTCCCACTAAGACACATAGCTAGTAAATTGCAAGATAAATTAAGCAATTTGCACGATACGTTTTCCAGATTTACGTGCCGTTACGCGAAAGTTATCTGTTTGATAAAAATATAACGGGCTTTCAGAGGGTAATATTCGTTTCTTATGAGATCCTTGGAACAGGTAGATTAATGACCTGGATTGTTAATGATTAAATATTGAACTTAACTACTTTTAGGCTCAATATTAAGGACAAATTTGATTTAAGTATTTTATCGAAAAATTAATATTTTGTAAATATTAGCTTTAAGAAAATGGATGGATAAGTAGAAGGTAACTGAATAAAAACTGGAATAAACCTTAAAAGGAAAATGCGCAAAACAAAGATAAAATTCCTTAAAAAAAAGTAAATGAGAAATTAGTTTGATAAAAAACTGTCTCTGTCGGATTATTAAATCCTTTATTTCGCGTTATGATTTTTAGCGTCCGCTTCTTCATTCGTCTGTGAAAAAGAGAGCTACTTTTTCCGCCAGACGTTATTAAGTCGCCGAGATTTTTAAAGTGTAAACTCTTAGATGTTTCAACAATGAAAGTCGTTACTGTACATTATGTACCTTCATTCTACAATTATTATCTGCCTCGCTTCAAACTAAGTACATAAAAGAATATTTTTCAGGCGCATTCATTAAAACAGCTTTAAATTGCACAGTTAAATATTCAGTACACTCAATACACCGTTCGATCGATATACCTCAATTATCTTCAAACACACACACACACACACCGAGATCTTGATAATCCACAAATTATCGCAGCCAATCCAATCAGCTCGCTAATTGATTTCGCCGAAAATCTCGCAAGTCACAAGCAGAAAGCAGCGTCTAATTCAATCCACCATCCCGCGAACAGAGCCTCCGTCCGCAAAACAGCTCCGGCCGCAAAGACTCTCTCCTCCGTTTTTCCCGGCGTCCCGCAAGCGGGTATGAAATTTCGAGCTGTCCGATTGATAAATGGAGTCGGGGTACAATGGGAAAACGGCGCTGTAAAACCCGGGCCAGCCGGGAAGATCCCGAGCTGATAGGCGCGCTGCGACGCGAAGTTGAGACCCCGGCTTGTCTCTTATCCGCGCTGCATCTGGCGGCGATGTAAACGCTCGAGCTGCGCTCCGTAATCTTTAGTGCGCCGACAATCGCCTGGGCTGCGATGCCCGGGGAAATTTCAATGCGTCAAATGCAAATCAAAGGATATGCCACTGTTTAGGTTGTACTCTTGCTGCTTAGTTTCAGTTGTCGATTGCGAGGTGAAGTTTCATTTTCACGAATGTTTATTTTTACGTTACCTTTAAATATTAAACAATTATAATTTTATTGAACATTTTAATCGTTGGATTTATCGCAAACAAAAGTAGAATTTGTGGGAAAGGTTTGCCTTCTTTTTACAATAATCTGATGTTCATTGTTATTAAATTTTTAAAATGAAAAAACGCTTGAAAAACTTGCTGAAAAATATTATTTCTATGGAATTACTTGTAATATAACCAAGATAAAATATTACGCCAAATATTACCAAAAAGTCTTTGAAATCGCTTAGGGCTTTACCCTAAAGCCATTCAGCATATTTTCTTAATAAAACAAAGCGCAGTGTTTAATTAAAGGTCAAGCCTCCCTTCCATTTGCCCGTTCGTTTATGAACCTCTTTATTATGAAGTAGTTCCTTTGTTCTCGTTATTTCACTAGAATCTTCCGGTTCTGGTAGTCATAGTATGAATACTCAAAAGTCAGGTGACGATCTCCCGAAAAATGTCAAATAATTGCAGAGAAACAATTACTGACGGTTACTCCCGCAGAAGTAATTAATTCGATAGTAAGTAAAATAATGTAAAAAGTATAGTAAAGTAATTTTCACCCTTTGAACTTAAATAATCAAACGAAGCTGCGAGAAAAAGCTGCATTTCATTAGCAAACATTTTTTCAAGCACAATAGACCAGAATCATTTGTTTCCGCTTTCCATTGCGGGGACCACAATTGCCGAGAGACGCACATATGGAAGATACATACAACAAAATTGCGTGCGCTCACCGCCGGCAATGCGGTGAATTCGAGGCTAATATAGCCCGGGTCGCGCAACGTCTGTACGGTCCAGTTACTTGTGAATGAACCCGGTTGGCGGCATAAAGGAAGCTTCGCGGCTGCGGGCGGAGAAAAAGCGCAAGAGGATAACTACGCGCGCGATAAAAGAATGCGGGGAGGTAAAAAGGAAGATGAAAATGACACGTGAAAAGGAACGGTTGTAAAAAGCTCCGCAAAAAGCGGGATTATCAAGTCGGAATGAAATTATAATTAAATTTTTCCTCTGCGCCTTTGGTAGGAAGTTAATAATGGGTCGGGGAATACGCTCGTCTTAGAGTTTTTTTTTAACACGAGGGTTCTGCGAATAGAAATAAATAAACCTCCAAAGTCCATGCAGGAAGTTCAAAATTAATTCTGTCGGAAGCACTCTTGTATATTCAAAATTTAATAAAGTTTATTTTCAGTACAATTTTTCGCTGCTTTTTCAATCTAAAAAATATTTTTAAATTAGACTTGACAAAAGCAGCTCTTACGAAAAAAAGTTTCCGCTCGAAAAACCCTGCCGTCAATAACGATTAAATCTAAAACTCCTCTCTAACTGAAAAGGAAAAAAAAAAGAAATAATTCAACCCGAAAAAAACCAACCGCATCAGAATGCCTCGGCAGCAGCTCGGTCGTTTACGGATCTACAATGTTTCACAGCTTGGCGTCCGACCTTTTTCGCGCTCTCCGCGCTTTATGTGCCGCGGACGCGTCTCTCGACGGGTGAGCTTTTCCTTCCCTCACTCTCTCTCTCTCTCTCTCTCTCCCTCGGCTGTTTCGTTGCACTTTTTCTACTCGGGCCGAGAGCGCAAAACTTCATTAAAACGCCTTGATTCTTTCATAATGCCTCCCCGGGGGCTAGAAAAAAGAAAAGAGTGAATGGGAGTCGATTATTCGCGGCCGCAATGGGGAAGCCAAGAATTTTTTAATTCGGCCGTATATATTCGGAACGCCTGAAATATGAGTCGGGCTGCTTTGCTTTGGCGGAAGTTAATTGACGAAGGTGAATAGCTTTTAAGTAAGGGTACGGAAGCGTTATAAAAGTATCTTGTCGAATAAATTTAGATTTTCAAAGTAAGCTTCCGACTTTTTGTTGCGAGCTGAAGTCTAGTCTTTAAGAGGACCGTAATAGACGGTGCGTGAATTTTTTAGTTCGGTTAGTAGATAAAATAATTGAAAAAACGATAATGAAAGAGATGTTAGTAATAAAGCTGAGCTATAAATATGAAGCATAACTAAAACAGTGCAGCAGTGTCAGACTAAGGAAACGCGTTAGCATTCTGCAGTTGTGCTTAACATTACCTTCTACTGCGAGATAATTATGTGGTTCACTTAATCACGTCTTTGTATTCTTTATGGCACAATTATTATCTTGCAGTCGTTGTTTGCAGATTTTAATTCTTTAAAAAAATTAAAATAAGTATAATTAAAATAAGCATAAGTATCAATTTTTCAGGAATTATCAAAATACTTAATATTAATTAATTTAATGTGCTCATTCATTATTATATCAACAATAATAAATTTTCAAACCAATGAACAATTTAATCACATTTATTACTTCAAATGTAAATTAATCAAGGTTTATGCACTAATTCCTATTGTGATTATATAAATTTAATATTCAATAATTAATAATTTATTATTTATTTTAATTTATTTTGAAAATTATTTTTTTTTGCGAAAACAATTAATTAAACTAGTATTATACAGCATTATCAATAACTCCTTTCAAAGCTGCATCCCTAATTATAAGCACGAAAATAAAAAAAAATCGCTGCAAAAAACTAATAATTTCCCATCGAACCGTACAACGAAAACCGAAAAAAGCCATCAATCCTCGCGCAACCCTTAACGACACCACCTCCCTTCTCTCTCCCTCGAAAACATATGCAAGCAATAGCGAAGAAGCATTTGCTTCTCTTGGACTCCTCTCTCCAAGAAGATTTAGCTCCGGCCTTGTTTAAAGAGACGAAATGGGGCCCCTCTCCCTCCCCTCTCCCTGTTCCTTATGCGCTAATGTCGTTCTCGGGGCGCAGCAGCAGCGCCGGGGTGATTAACACCTTGCAGATATTACGCAATAACGCCGCGACATCTGCAGCGAGCGGCGCGTCGCCTGATATTAACTCAAATTTTAGCAGCCGAGGGAGCGGAGGTATTATGCGCCAGGGTGTATGTGTATATATATATATCCGCGGAAAAGGCCGAGGACACGAAAACTCATAACGGAAAGGAGAAATTTGCCGGGAAAATAATTGAGCGCCCCCGACTCTATCGATCTATCGGCTACAACGCGGCTTTCCGATTGCGACTCGAATTCTCTTGTAATTTTGGAGATTATTCGGGGCCGCCGAGGAGTTACGGGAATATTTGCTCCTTTTTTTTTTTAATTATCGGCGATGAAGTATTTTTAATTAAGTAAGTTGTTTCGGCTTTTTTTTTTTATTGTCGTCGTTAATTTTGTTCGACGTCGGAAGCTTCGCGCTTAATCTTTCAAATTTAATTTTCAATTTTCTCTCGTGCCATATTGTTCTTGTACTAATTTTGCTTCTTGCATAAACTCAAGAAAATACAGTGCTGTACCTTTTTCATTAACTTAACGACTCAGCCATCGACTTGCGAGCTGTATTTAAAAAATCCATTTTCCCAGCATCAACATTTTCCGGTTATTCCTGACAATGACCCTAAATTAAAAACATAAATTATTCCCGACGTCGCACGAAGGAAGCGAAAGGGAGAGACGGGGGAGGGAAGAAAAAAGTACATATACTGGAGAAATGCCAAATCCATGATCTGCCAGGCAAACAATGGAACGACATGTGTTGTGCGCTAAAATATCGGGAGGGTGTGTATTACCGATCGCCGTCATTCCGACTGCGCGAAAATTGCGAAGAGATTTGACAATACATCAGGAATAGTGATAAGTAACGGCCCGCAGAGCAAACTGGAGCAAATTGCGTTACAAATCTTGGCTCATTAAGACCTTCGTTCAAACTTGCTAATTATGATAAACTTTTCCTCCGGGGTACACGATAGACTTTAGTAACGTTCCGTGAAAATAATTAATTTTAAATTTACACAAAATAGTCCGCGCAAAAGTGATTAAGAAGTTACAGCAAATTTGCAGTTTATTATATACATTAGGACCTAGTCAAAAGTAGCGAAACGACACATTTTGGAAAGCTTTTGTGCTCGACAAAAAAATTTATATAATAATTTTGTTTTAATTCTACTTTATTTGACTGTCTACACGGAGAAAAATTTTCTAGTAAAAATTACAATAGAGCATTTTAATTTGATCGCAGACTGTATAAAATATCTAAAAAATTACCATAGTTTCTAGTTATAAATTTTACGGGTTCAATATTAAATTTTCATATTTAGATTTGTAAAATTTACTAGGAACATGATAATTTTTTAGATTTTTACAGTCTATATATGATCGAATTAAATTGTAATTTTTACTAGAAAATTATTCTCCGTGTAGACATTGACTGACAAAATAATGACGCAACCCTAGTTTCTTAAACTACGATAGTTTACTCAAAGTTAAATTAATTGTCAAACTTTGTCTTAAACTTTTCAATCAACATACTTCGGTTTTACGACCACCGAAAATTGCTCTAATAAATAACACTTCACCTACTCCCTGCACCTATTGCTCATTTCGTTATGAAAATTTGAAAACCAAGAAACAAACTATCATCTTATTGCAAGTCCAAGGCAACAATAACGCACTCAAATAATTCACCGCCTTCTGCCTCAGAACTCGCGTCCCATCCGTCAAAGCCAGGCGCTCCTCACCTTTCCCTCCTCCCCGGCAACTGCGGCAATCGCTCGCTCGGCACTTCCGATGCATTAATAACGCATAAATGCCATCGCTCCTCTCTCTCTCTCTCTCTCTCTCCTGGCTGCGCGCCCGAGTTGGCGCGGCGTTCCCTTCGTCGGTAACTATTTAGGAAAATCCATCACGCGCCGTCTCGGAGGCCGCCTCGTTACTCCGCAAGCGCGCGATATGCGCTGATTGTAATGTTTCTCTGCGGGGGGAGCAATAACCGGAGGACGACTCCTGATCGATGGACGGAGCGGCGCGCTTGAAAAAATCCAGGTCGAACGATAAAGGAACGATACGTGCTGACATTGGTTCCGATGTGAATTGGGCTGTTAAGGAGGGCTTAGACGAGGCACTCTTTGAGGGTGGCGAGCTTAAAGCGAGCCTCGGTATTATTGGAATCTCCGCTGTTATTATTCGTGTCGCTCGGATAAATGGACGCCGAGAGATGCGATTGAGCTGCCATTTGCTGCACGGTTAAGTTGAGTTTGTAAGCAGGAGTCTGGCGTGTTTGATCATTCGTGATGAAAATAGTATATATTTTTTCATGTATAAGGCGCTATCTTGGATGAGGGTGATTGAGGGTAAAAATAGACCATTGAGTTTTTATATATATTTTCACGCTAATTTTATCGCACCTCAGAGAGTCGGGTACTGAATTAAATTTATTAACGCCCTTATTTAAATCAATTGTAAAATAGGTTTTTTTTCTGAGATTCAGGAAAATAGGAAATCTGGAACACCAGCTGTTTTTATTAAACAATTAGCCACAAAAGTCAAACATAAATTTCCCTTTATCTCTTTACAAACATTTTTACAAGACTCCATACCTCGCAGCAGCTCAAAAAAAAAAAAAAAATCTGCCCAAGCACAGCTCCAATACCCGCGGCAGCCGCCGGGCTGAAACCGAATTATTCTCCGCTCGCCGCTGAAAAAAGAAAATCTTTTAAATAAAGTGCAGCCGCGCGCTCTCTCCTCCCTCCTCCGCTCGCGCGGTAATGCGATTTATATCCTACAATATCAGGAGTCGCCGTACATTTCCGGTGGGCGTTGCCGGCAAAGGATATATGCAGACCAAATTGGAGTGGCAATATGCAAACTGATATATCGCGCTGTATACATTACGGTTCAGGAACGACGGCGCACAGGTGCGGGGAGAGGGGCTCTAAGCCGGGGGGCCCTGCGAATATGGACCTTCGCGGATATCTGGCGGAGTACTTCAGCGGGACGCAACGACGCTCGTAAAGGCCGCCTGCGAGATTCGGATTGAAGAGTCAACGGTGCACGAGTTCGACGCCGGCTTTTGCTTTGGCTAGCGCGTGCTGATCTGGTTTTTATTCGGGGGGTTTAGCAATTTTTACTTCGCAGGGAGCTTTTATTTAGTATGGGCTTTTTACGTATAGGTAAACGTTCGCTGATGGTAAAATGCGAAGGATAATTTAATTACACTTTGATTGTTTCGCAATAGTAAGTGTTTAATTAACTTTTAATTACCTTGAACGCCACAATTTCGAATCAATATTATGCAGCTAAAATTATAAGCTAATTATAGAACTAAATTTGGCTATTAATTAATTTTTGTGGATTTGTAAGAACTGCGGGAACTAATTCGCTAAACTTTAATTCACTTGTAATGTTTCGGGTTCTTTAGTTTTATTTAAATGAATAAACAAAATAAAATACGTTTAATCAATAATTAAAATTTATTAAGTCGAACGCTCCCTAACTATTATCAGTCCTAAATCTACACACACGCACACCGCCTTACTCACACACTCACTCTGTTGAATTTGATGCCGCTGCTCCTCGAAGACGTCTTTGGATTCTCTCTAAAATTGCCGGATCCGGATCTGGACTGGTGGATTGGAGGCGTTGTTGCTTTCCTGGCTTTTCTTCGGGATCCCTTATAAATCGTTCGCAATGATTTGGCGAAGCGTTGACGACTTCCCAAAAATTGACCAGCGGTGAAGCACTTGTAGACTTTCCCGTGGCTAGCGCTTCCTTGGAGGCCAACCCAAGGAGGTCCGCTCGGTTTGAAGGCTCCGAGCGTAGAGAGCGAGAGTCTTCTTCGCTTCTTGCGCCGAGGGTTCGGTTTTCCCCTCCATTTTGGCAGGCTATTTACTTATTTCTATTATCATTAAACTCTAGCTCCGATAAATATTGTTGTTCTTGTGCCACAGTTGTCGATATAGTCTGAATTTGAATAATATTCAAATTCAGAACATTACAACGTGAAGAGATTAGTATTATTATAAGATCCTATTTTTTATAATATTTCTATAAAAAATATATTTTTTGTATACATTTCATCTTGTAAATAGATAATGTACAAAATTTTTTATTGTTCTATGAATAATTATGTATATTTGGTACAGCAGAAATGTATTTTTTGAATCCTACTGTCATAAAAACGCACGGTTTTTCTATTTCTGATGTCTGTATTAACTTTACATTATCATCGATTCTTATAACTTTTTTAATACTGGTGCATAAATCTGTCAACATATTTTCTACTTCAATTCCTTTGCATAATGTTAATTCTGTACCATTGATATTATCCACAATAAACTGCACTATCTGAATATATTCTTTATTGATAGTTATTGCAAATGAATTATCAGATCTGAGCAAAACTTTTTTGTTAGATTTGTACACACATGTATCTTTTATCATCTTTTTATATGCTTTAATGTCTTCTGTTGATAAATCTAAATTGTGAGCATGTTCTTCATCTACTATACATTTCTGAAAGTACCTATTATTGCCAATCTTCAATGTTTTTTGAGTATATCTATTTTCGAGATAAAAACAATAATTTTTAATAGGGCAGTCTTCTTTATCAGCGATTTTTTTTTCCATTATTCTTATAGACTCTTTCATTCGCAAATTTCTGCATATTTGGCTTATAACTCCTTTTGCAGCATGTACAGTTTTTACAATTTCTCCATTTCCGGATTCAAAGGTATAACAAGAATGAGCCCATAACGGTCCCCAGTCTGCTACGCTCTGCGCAATATGTGTTAGCTGGTGTACATTATAGGTCATTGCGTCTTTAGAGTAATAATACTGGGTTTCAGCTACGAATTGTTTTAACAATACATCTGCTCTTTTTAGCTCTTCTAAATTTATGGAGTCTTTCATAAGTAAATGAAAAGATTCAACAAGATGTGCCCAATGTCTGAAATATATTTGAAAATTCGGTATGTCTGCTAATACTGGCAGGCTATAATACAAAACCCAATTTTCATATTCTCGAGCTTTCCAAAATTTTCTATCTTTTAACGATCGTGAAAGACGAGCAACTTGGGTTGGAACTTTAAATGTTTGTAGAATACTGTTAATTTGATTTGTACTAAAATTTGAAACTCTATATGAATGATTAGATGGATCAAACCAATAATTTGCAAATTGTTTTGCAACACCCAAAGCAATACAATGCATAGCATCAGGTACAAATCCACCGATAATGCTAAATCCCCTTAAATTTAATATTGGTGTTGCTTTTTTAACTCCATAAACTGAAGCACCTGAATTTATAGCCTCTCCTATGTGACGTAAAGTAGCTTCTGTTGATCTTTTTTGAGGTATTTCATTGGTTAATGGATATTTAACCGCTGCTCCTGTATTATGAGAGATTAACTGCCCTGAATGCAAGCACCAACTGCATCCATAATATCCATTGTACTGAACGAACCCTTGAACAGATGATCGTGCTACCGAATCAACACAGCAGCATATTGCAAATATTTTGATATGCTTTACTTCGTTATTAATCGTACAAGGAATTCCTTCTTCAGAAAGCTTATTTATGTCCTCTACAAAAGGAGCCATGAAAATATTCATGTTCGGCTTATTGTGTCCGAACCACAATGCATAGCATATAGGCTGTTTGTTTCTGATTGATGGTGGAATCTCATTTGTATACACTTGTATAGGCCACACAGAAAATCTAGAACTTCGAAATACAGGTGAACCATCGGTATTATATGTAAGTGTTGCGTACGATTTTCTTGAAGCTTCTACTAACGACGCCACGAAATTTTTATATCTGCGCCCATCATGGATATCTGTTATGTTTTGACTTGCCTGTTCTATATTATTAATTATTTTAAGATAATAATCAGCATTGTTTTCAAACAAGCTTTTCAACTCAGTCTTTATATCTAGTGTGACAAAAAAATCATTATAAGTAGGATTTTTTACATTTACATGTGCTTCACAAATGTTACAAAAAACATATCTATCGTTTTCGTTAAATTCTTTTACATAATTTTTACAAATGGGACAGACAGCATGATATTTAATGCCTTCCCGTGGATAAAACAATTTATCTACCAAGTATCGACTATCCGGTATCAGGGGTTTATCAAAAAAGCAATTGAACATTTTACATAAATCTGCTATTCCCGAATTCGGAAGGGAATATAGATTTGCAAATTTTAAAATCGCTGTTTGAACTTGAATTATATTTACAACAAAATTCACTGTAATTGTTTCATTGGACTCATCTTTTTCTAACAAATCGAATAATTTCGAATAAGGTATTTGAAAATCATTTTCATTATTAATGACCTCTTCGTTATCTGTGTCTTCATCAGTGGTATCATTTGCCATTTCATCATTGCTGATGTAGAAAGGATTCTGTAAAGTCATTATTCAAGGATTTAAAAGAAGAAATATTAAAGAAAATTATAATAATGCTTTTTCATTGACTTATAAGAAATATTTTGACTTTCTTTTCACTTAAAGTGGCTGAAGCAAATTCTATAAATATATGTGTAGACAGAAATTTCACGAATAATGAATAATAAGCTTCTATTATTTCCTAAAATGTCTTGATACACATTCATTTGACGTTTTTTAAAAAGTACGTTTCGTATTTCGCAATTTACCATTCGGAAACAAAAATTATTTGAAAGCTTTCAAAGATCACAGTAATAAAGTACATGTGAAAGAATATTCAACAAGATAGAAAAACAGTATTTGTTTGTAGTAGAGAACATTTTATATTCAATGAGCCACTTATACAATTTCTTTGTAACATTTATCTTAAAGCTTTCAAATATTATTTTATCTATAGAGTAGTAACAAATTATTAGACCCCCTTTATTTCATTTTTGCGAAAAGTGAATTCTACAATATTGCGATCATTAAGTTTACTTTTTTCACTCTACGTGTTTATGGATGTCATTTTTCTCTAAATTTCTTTGTTTTCAACATCAGGAAGGGATCCGATACTTATTAAACACTCTTTATATTTCAATCAATCAATGTAGATATTAAGTCAATAAAATTTGATCAATATATTAATAAGTAAATAAATAAAATAATAATTAGTTTACATTGTTTGGTGCTACTTCAGAGCAATTTGTATCATTATAATATAAGATAGTGGCTTCGTCTCGACCATCTACAAAGAAGCAATAAATTTATATAAAAATTTACAGAATATTCATAAATATGAAGCTGCGCACTTTAAAATAAAAGTTTATAATTTCTTACCATCATCGCTACTTTGTACTCTTTCAGGAGAATGATCATTACATGTGGCATTGGAATTACTGCAGCTAATGATTTCACCTATATCATCTTGTCTACTTTGCTCATGAAAGTTATCTTCAACATTAACTCCTACAAATTCAGTTATAAGTAAAATATTTGTATATTTATGGTGTTCTTCATGGAAATAGGAGTTATTTTTTAAATTTGTTAAGCTTTTGTTAACTTATTTTAATTAAAATTTATTAATGAGATTAAATGTAATATAAAAAGGGTGGTAATCCCTAAAAAATGTCGGAAAATATCCATTTTGTTGAAAAAGAGTAAGGGTAAAACTTGTACACCGGGGTGTTTAGTGGTGACCTTCATTTTGATCTTGTAGCTCTAAGGTTATTAAAATATCATCTTGTATATTTCAAATAGAAATCCTCTTTTTTATCCCGGAAATGAATAGAGAACAAAATTCTATTTTCGGACATATAAGCATGTTATTCATCAACATAACCTTTAAGGGGGTTCATCCAATTTTTACTTTATTTGGGAAGTCTTTGAAATTTTTATCATACGTAAGTTACATTATTATCTATCTTGTACCCTCAGTTCAAATAATAATAATAAAATTAATAATAATAATAGCTAATTATTTTTGTAATGACTTTTATTTTTGGTAACTAGTTTTCTACTATCAACAATTACTTGATAGTAAGTCAAGAATAAATAACCTTATCCTCTTCATTTGTAAAAGTTGAAATTAACATTTAAAATGTTATTCCAACTGCATGAACGTCAAGACGTATATGCAATGTTGTCGTTTATTACCTAGCACGGGGAAGGATTTAAATATTATAACTAGTGCCTTTAAAAATAAATACTTAGACCCGGAAACTACCTAGCCCGGGGAAGGATTTAAATATAAAAACTATAGTGCTTTAAACAATAAATACTTTGGCCCGAAAACCAATTAGCCAGGGGAAGGATTAAAATATTATAAGTAGTGCTTTAAAAAATAAATACTTAGGCCCAACAACCACGTAACCCGGCGGAACATTTAACGATAAAAATAAACCTTTAATGTCTTTATATGAGAGCCGGACACCTACGTAACCCGGGGAAGGATTTAACGATAAAAATAAATCTTTAAACAATTAATACAAGAGCCCGACAAATACCTAGCCCGGGGAAGGATTTAAGGATAAAAGATAATCCTTTAAACAATTAATATGAGAGCCCGAAACTATCTAGCCCGGGGAAGGATTTAAATATTATAACTATAGTGCTTTAAAAAATAAATACACAGGCCCAATAACCTATAAGGGTTTCAAGGGTCGTTTTGTTATTTAAATCCTTCCCCGGGCTAGGTGGTTGTCGGGCTCTCATATGAATATATATTAATTATTTAGGATTATTTTTTATCATTAAATCCTTCCGCGGGTTACGTAGGTGTCGAGCCTAAGTATTTATTATTTAAAGCACTAGTTATAATATTTAAATCCTTTCCCGGACTAGGTGGTTGTCGGGCTCTCATAATAATTGTTTAAAGGATTATTTTTTATCGTCAAATCCTTCCCCGGGCTAGGTGGTTGTCGGGCACTCGTATTAATTGTTTAAAGGTTTATTTTTATCGTTTAATATTCACCCGGGTTACGTGGTTATCGGGCTCTCATATTAATTATTTAAGATTATTTTTTATCGTTAAATCCTTCTCCGAGTTACGTGGTTGTCGGGCTCTCATATAAAGAGTTTAAAATATTATTTTTTATTGTTAAATCCTTCCCCAGGCTAGGTGGTTGTCGGGCCTAAGTATTTATTGTTTAAAGCACTACAGTTTTGTTATTTAAATCCTTCCCTCTCGGCCGCTTAGAGCGCTCTCCGAAATTATTTTAGAGGAGGCCGCATACACGGTGCGCTTTCCGATATAATTTCAGCCACGGTCGCCTGCAGCGCTGACCGCTTGACACTGACTAGGATCTAGGAGAGTGCCAAATTTTACATGAAACTAGACCAGCGCTGGCAGGGACGGACAAATTTGAGGTTCTGCAGAGAAGTAAAGGGCGCGAGAAACCCTGTGGCGGGGCCCCGTGTGTCGTCCATATTCTCCCAACTGGATGAACCTCCTTAAGGGGTCATATCAAGATCAAAATCATGACATACTCTTATTTTATCCGCAGGCTCAATATTTCAGAATGATCTTATTTATACAGAACTCATATTTCCATGAGTCTAATGATATAATTTATTATTTGTATTAAGGGCACAAGACACTGTTAAGCTTCAAAAAAACTGAATTTTTTTTATATTCTTATAGGAAATTTAATGCAGAATAACACCATGTCAACCATTTTTAAAAATTCATAATACTTTTGAAATTGTGAAAGAATGTACAAAAAATATTTTAGTGCTAAAATCCATATTTCAATGCGTATTGTTTCTATTGAATATGATATGATTTATTTATGTAACACATTTCACAATTATTTTAATATTAGCTAAATAATCACTGATGTTCACAGTTCAGTCAAGTTCAAGATATCGCGTGTCTTTTTAAGCTTATTATTTCTAATAGGCGGTCCGGGTACAGTATGTTTGCTTAAGGTAGTTCACTCAAAAATGCTATGTATTGCTTGGCTTTTTGTTTTTAAGTATGTTATAGTTGACAATTTAACGGATACATTGATATTTTTTTTAGAATAGCAAGCGGTGCTTGTTTTTAAGATATTACAGTCCAAACTTTAAGTTTTTAACACAGCAGTATATGGGGGACACGCTTCGAAAATGACATTTTCACTAACTGCATGACGAGTTCTATTGCTGGATTTTTAAAAAACTAGTATCTTAAACTTAAGAATATCAAGTTTAAGATAGCATTTTGCTTAATATAGCTTGCGATGCTTAATTAAAAGTTATTAACCAAAGCGTAAAAAAAAAACGTATGTCTGGAAACTTTGAAAACTTAAGAACAATTTTCAATTGTTAATATATATTGTTACAAGACATTTTAAAGATTAGTATGTAATTAACTGCAAGAATCACTTTGCTTATTATGAGACGTTGCAACAGCGCACGAACGAATATATATATATATATATATACATTTGTTTTCGTATCCATTATGGAGCCCCTATGT